>JAQIWG010001318.1:0-25161 GCA_034695025.1 Chamaedrilus cognettii
CCCCCCCCCCCCCCCCCCAATATTTTGAAACACACCCTCCAACACAAAATTCTGCGAAAATCGCTGTATACGGCACTACTCTTCTCTATTAGACTATTAGTCTACAATCAATTGCAGGATAATTATTTTCAAGCGAAATACGCCAAAAAATTGCGAGAAGAGGTTACGCTGCAGATGCATGTAGGTATAATATTATAGCTGGGAATCCCTGGACTCAGCTGCAAGAAAGTATTCTGTCAGGCTTTGCTGGTCTTACGCCCCGTAATCCGGTAATTCGTACTTTCTGGGGCAAAATTCTCCTCATTATGTTACGCAAGCAATGGCAAAGGTCGTCGTTTGGAGAGTTGCGTATAACGAAGCTGTAGAAACATTCCAAAAAAAAACTGAAGATCTTGTACGAAATTAATATATTCCAGTTATAATAATAATAATAATAATCAGAAAGACTATTTGGTGTAGTCAACAATAATCAGAATGATTGCGTATAGGCCTACAGTGACAATGATAAACAACAAACAAGACGTTCGCAAACGCGCTGTGCGTGTAGGCCTACATGTAGATCATGAGACAAACGAACACTCCGAACAGGACGCAGCAGCATGGGACTCTCTTGGCTCATTGGAATTCCATTAACAATAATACTCTTTACAGTGTACTGAAACTCAAATAATGAATCTACTCGCCCGTTTATTAGTACTAACCTGCGAATAGAGTCCCCCTTCGTTAACTTATTATCCCAAACAGAGATGGATGACGACCATGCCAAACAAGGCCGCAAATCTCTTTTAAACATGGGGATTGGGGAGATTTAAAATGAAATTTAAACAGGCACGTGTAGGTTATGCCGCCATTTCAAAAGTCTTCATGGTTCATTTTTAGAATTCAGCTGACTTATTGAAAATGCCCAAGTCATGCGGATGCTTGAGTCAGTCAGATTTCGGAAGGTGCCTTTCTTCGAACGACTAGACCTTAAGCATGAAACTTGACATAATTTTTGTTTGGAAGATGGCAAATTTGAGGACTTTTTAAAAAAAAAACATGTCATTTATTCTAATCATTTGTTGATAATATCCAGCCACCATTAACCCCTGCAAACCAGGGAACAAAGAATTGATTTGCAGCATATAGCCCTTCAAACGCCATCTCAGAGGTCACTGACCGTCGTGACAGCTTACTGAGTGCAGTAAGCTTCACGACGGTCGCCTATTCTGTGGCGGCTATAGAAGAGGAGAGGGGAGGCTCATGGAGTTTCAAGCCCCCCAGTTTGATTTAAGCCAAGTCCATTCAAGTCTTAAATTGGCGGCATAAGGTGAGGATTTGGGGGGGGGGTGGAGAGGTTAAGCCCCACTGCCTTGGTTTTCAAGCCCTCTCCGTTAAATTTTAAGCAAGTTCTTTTAAGCCTCCAACGTTTTGCTGCTTGAAGTCTGTGAAAACCTTATTTTTTGTTGAACGATGAATAAGAAGTGTTAAGAATGCCTCTCCCTCACCGTCGTGCGTTGCGAATGGAAGGCAAAAAGTCTTCATCAGCCCCGTCCTCCCCCCTCCCCCCGCGGTCATGAGCTCTCTACGGAATAAAAAAAGGCCCGTCAGCACCCACCTCCCAGTTGTGAGTTTTGCACGAAATGAAAAAATGTTCACGGGGGACTTGCCTCCTCTATAACCCCTCCCTCCTCCCAGTTGTAGAAATCGGGTTGGAACGGCTCCTGCGCTTATGTTTGAAGGAAATGCTCTCATCGGCGGCGGCTCATGGATGCGCAGTTCAGCTGATGGAAACAGCAGGTGCAATGGGTCCGAGGAGGCCACGCAGTCCGCCAGCGTCCCTAACCCGCGTCCGCGCCCCCGACCACTGCTGAGTCGTCAAGTCTGCATCAAGGCTGCCATATATCACCCTCATCGCTGCAGTGCGTTCGCGCCAGGAGACTCCCGGTGCAGCCATTGCCTCGCTAAACAGGACGCATATTATTCCACCCAACGATGGATCCAGGAATGGTTAGTGGGAGGGGAGGGGTGGAAGTCTCCAGCTTGTACATGTAGTCCTGCCAAAAGTAGTGATTCCTATTTTGAACCGATATGGCGTATTTTTCTTTTCAATGAAACTAAGTCGTGAGCGTGGTGATGAAGTGCTATAGGGACAAAGATTATTCAAAAAGTAACTAGGCCTACATGTATGTCCAAACCAATGTTCGTCTATTTCTTCACACCAGACAAACTGCATTTCACTAATTTGAAGCGTCAATCGAGAAGATCAAGCGCCTGAAACGTTTTCATGCCGCTCAATGTTATATCGGCCACTGTTTCACCAACAATTTTGTTAACGACAAATAAACATCTTCGTGATAGATGGTGGGATGCATCCCATCTCCCCTATCCTCCCCCCTCGATTTATCCTTGGTTCCACCGGAGGACTCTGGCGTCTATGAGGCCTGTCGCAGTCTGTGCCTGTCGCTGTACGTCGCAAAATACAAGACGGAATTTGCGAGTCCCACGTGTTTAGTCGCTGTGCAGAAACAAGATTGGCATGAATACCGTCATGCATAGAAGCGTTTTGCTGAGTACAATATCCTTGCCTGCATTTTTACGCGTGTTGCATACATTCACGTTCGCGATCGTGCGATGTGCAGAGAAGAACCGAATGCAGTGAAGCCAAGATTTCACTGAGAGTTCAGTGATATAAAGTTACTAATCGAGTCAGGATATCTAGACTCCACATCTGTAATACGCTAGCCATCTGTGTGCCATTGTTAACAATATAAATATTAATACAATAATATTTGTTATAATCGAATGAATTTTCATATAACATGCATATGCATCATAAATATAAATAATCGCAAATACTGCAGCATTAATAATAGGCTACTATTTGAAATAAGTAAAATAATAATTAACTAGTTGAAATTCAAACAACACTATAGGCTAAAGTCTCGTGAATTAATCAATGTATCATTAAGCAGCTTACCTTCAGGATTTCAAAGTGATAATGCGGTTTCCCGCTGAAGCTAATCTATTGCCGTTGAACTGTTTTGGCCCAACTATACATTTAAAAGTATACAACGTGTGCGTCACTATAGCGCGTATTCCGTCATAACAGCCAGAGAGAGTCAATTCCCCAAATGGCCTAATCGTGTAATCGCTCTCTAATGATAGAAATCGATCGGCTAATGATTAGTTATTCTCTTTCGCATGAATCAGTACGCTAAACCCAACGTTCAAATAGCTCAAAATTGGCCACAGGTTACATGATATTGAAACGATTACATAACCCACTATCTTTCGCGTCATTTTTCTGAATTTCAGAAGTCTCCGACTTTATCTAAGCGTGGCCAGTGCTGATACTAAGGTACGTTCCATAGGACCAGAACTCTTCAAATGTCCAATGCAGCAACTCATGCTTACATAAAGTAACATAATAATCTTTTAGTATCGCTACAACGTTTCATTACAATGCGTTCCAATGATTCAATCGCTCGTTCAATTCATCAGAGAATCTTGTGCCTATACGTAGTCAGCCATGCATTTATTTCTGTATACTACACGACTGATGGTTCTGGACATAAACCATCGTTGAGCTACTCAAATTCACACAATTCCCTTCTGCAGACTAGGCCTACAGTTCACAAGCTATAAATACGTTCGTCGTTCGCACGTATGCCAGCCTCCCATCCATGCACAGCGCTACCATCAAGACTGCCCGTGAGTGGCTGACACGAAATCATGCTACGCTCGTCTCGTCCTCGCTAAATTACTACGCACTGGGTCCACGGCTGACGAGTGGACGACGGCAGACGACGTCTAATGACCAGAAGCAAGAGAGAGCCTCGCAGGGACCGCTAATATCTCCAGGAACGAGCTAGGGACCGCTAATATCTCCAGGAACGAGCTAGGGACCGCTAATATCTTCAGGAACGAGTTAGGGACCGCTAATATCTCCAGGAACGAACTAGGGGCCGCTAATACTGCCTGCCCTGGACGATGGACGTCAAAATGGCGGGTTCACTGAACTCACGCAGTCGTTTGGCGTAGAATGTGGAATATGGAAGGTTGAAAGGAATGCGTTTTAGATTTATTTTTTTTAGTTAATATTACTATTTCAGCTAGTTCAGCTAAAGACCAAGTAGAATGCAAATGGAAAGGTTAACAAGAATGCGTTTTAGATTATTTTAAAACTTTAGACATTATAGAGCGTTCGACTAAATAACAAGTAAAAGAAAAACTGCAGGAAACATGTCCAGAATTGAAGCCATTTTATTTGAATTCGCCTATGACTTAGCCTATCAGACACAATTTCATGTGGATCTTATTAAGCCCATTGCAACTTACCGCTGCACGTGAACGATTTATTCAACGGCAATAAGAAGGCCGAGTAAGACTCGCCTAATCACAAAACTGAACATTGTCGTCAGCGCTCTACGCGTTTACTTGGCCTGTTGTCTACTTTTTAGCGCTGTCCGCTAGCCTAGGCCTACAACAAACTGCCGCAATCATAGGCGGCGATTTGAGCAATTATCTCCAACATAGGTCGCGCTGCTTTAAAACCTAAATAGTTTCCATTCTCTTTCTTAGTTGACAACAAGTTATACCCGCACTGAGCGATATGGCTTCAGATGTCGCTCCATTGTAACCGATAACAACGCTGTAACCCTACCCTAAATCGCCTTCATCAGTGCCGACTGATCGACTGACAGGTCTAGCGTGTACAATGTAGATACATGTGCGTCTGTTGACACGTTGCACACAGACCGCATGAAAAACTGCTCGATTGCGTGCTCTAAACACAACGACTCTTAATGAAATCGACTCGACGTGGCTAAATATACCTACATTGTACATGTATACTCGCGGTGTTAAAATACCTTCTCGTCGTTATTTTTTGACGAATGGTATGGCGCCAGTGTCGTCATCAGATTCTCACGATAGATATGCGAAACGTCACTGAGAAGCTACACAATCTCGTTAGAGGGACATGACGCTCAAATTGCTTGTAGCGCAGGTCTCCCTCAGATGTATAGGCCCATACTGTTTACGTATGGGCCTATGCAGTTCATAATTCAAGTATGAGTGATGTTGTTCACTCAGATCAATTCAGCTATTGAAACTATTTTAAAGCGGGTGTCAGCATGGTAGGGCATTGTCAAATACGGGTTTAAATTAAGTTCGCATAAAAGCAAAGATGCCATAAAAGTTCGCGTACAAAAAATGCTTATGGCGTGCAAATTGAGATGATAATATCAATCATGATATTGTCTTTGAAAATAGGCTCACGGACTGCGATAATAAATCGGGTCTACCCGCTATTGCACAGAAGACTACATGCCTGTGTAACAGAATTGCATTTAAAAACTGGCAGTAGGTGAAAAATGTTTTATTTTCCTGCAGACAGAAAGTAGCTAACCTGCAGCAATGCAATACATTTGTAATGTGGGACTACATCGGACAGTGTATAGGCCTATCCAGCGGGTGGGATAACTGAAACTGAAGAAACTATCATGCGCTGTTAACGCTACGCTTGACACGACAGCAGTCAACGCGTAAATCCATAAAACAGGCTTTTAGTGTGATGCTTAATGCGTCATGCATTGAAAAACATTGAATTATCTGCACAGCAATCTCTAGGCAGGCATTCGAATAGGCCTATGATCACAATATACGCACAAAAAGTATGTTTGTACTAGACCTAATGAGACAGATTGTCGATAATTATACTGGCAATAGGAACAGGCCTGCCTTACTAAATAATTATTACTTGACAACCCAGGTAGGCCTAACGCTGGTAGTTCACTTAAATTCTCAATCAAGCCGCAAAACCCCTGCAGGCCGGGCATCAAAGAATTTGGCTTGAAGCTCAGAGCTCCACGGGCAAGTTGTAAAAGGCGACAACAGAAGGGGGAGCGGTTCTGTGCCGGTTCTCTTCCACAGAACCGAACTGTGTAATTGTCTTAGTGCTACACGCGGTCCCTTAAATTACAAAAAATATCAAGCCATCGTGCAACACCTACAATATACAAAATTATGTGAACTAAATCCATCCATACCGCAGTTTTTTGACGGAAATTCGATTCAACGCCTAACAACTATGGCACCAGCTCGACCTGCGCGCGTTTTCTTATAGTGCGCTTGATTTAAGCGACACAAATTGCAGCGTATCTCTCGTCAGACAACGGCGGCCCGGTGCAATCCGTTACTCCTGTGTCCGTATCGATCCCAACATGTGCGTGCTTAGAAGTGGGACAAAGGACCGGTAATTGTGCGCACATCCACAGGACAGGCGAGACGGCTAGCTGTGTCGCACTGTTCTTTGACGCCAGACAACGTGGAGACGCTTACGCTGATCAATCGTGTCGCCTTCGACCAACTTCCTATAGGCTACTCAGCGGCGCTACCAACAGGGTGCCAGGGACGGAAATTTAACTCCGTACCTTGCCACCCCGTTTGCATCTGATTGCTTTTGCAATGTTTTCATAAATAAGCCATAATAATACGAAACGATAAAATTGTTCTTTTGCCGTTATGTTCATCTCACAGCGCCAGTTCTGCTTACCAAAAGGAGCCCACATGGCACTCGCATTCACTCTGCTCGCATCACCTGAAGAAAGTGCACTGCCAAGGATGAACTCAGAAATTTTCTTACGGCCCCTACGCCCGCTAATGAGTTGGTTCGAGAAGAAGTAATTTATAATATTTTTTGTTTCTATCCTCCAGCAAAAATTTGTTACACTTTTGCCGCTCTATTTTTCTAGTTTTCGCGAACCGACACGTCTCACCTGAGGCCTTGCAGCGAAGCTGCTTGACGAAGTTTAAGCTGCATGGCGCCTTCCATGAAATGTAATATTTGAGGCACTTTGTTTACATTAAAACGTTCCTGCATTGAAACTCATCAACGGAGGTGCGAGGGAGAGGGGGGTTCTGAAGAATTTTTCTAACCGATTGACGACCGGGGAGACACGGCGGCGAACCAGGCGGTACATTAACTATCTAACAAAGTATTCTCCTTAGCATACCCTAACACCCGCCTTGCGCCCCCTGAATCTCTGCGCCGGAGTGGGTGAGGGGTTCGCCCCTCACCCCTTTGCTACGCTGATTTCCTACAATCTCGAACGTGGGCAGGGTGGATTATATCTGCGGGGTTGTGAGATCGATCCCCTCTTGCTCAGTAGACGGACCCCTTGGCTACACTACACAGAGGGTGTGGATATCGTGCTGACTCAAATCATCATATTTTGTATAGCAATGTCATATTCATATTGTATGTGTGTCGCTATATAAAAAATGAAAGGCATTGGTGAAAAGACCTCGGTGTAATTAAAGCTGCAAAAGTCAGAGCGATCATGTCTTATCAAATTAGGAGTGAAGTCTGTGCAGGTCTCGCCTCTAAATAGGCTGTCAATGACTCTCACAATATGATGTAAAGTTTGCTAAATTGAGTTTCTTAAGTGAACGAGCACCAATTATTTTAATGTTTTCTAGTAGGCTAACCAATTGCTCGCGTGAACTGTACGTGTAGATCTTAGATCTATGAATTTAGATTGCTACTACTGTAACATTCATGATATTATGATTTAATTTAATTTTGTATTATTTTACTTCTATTTTTTAATGATCTTGGATTTATAATTTCATCTCACGATTACACAACATGGCGTGGTAAAAGATTCTTGTCCCCGGGGTGAAGTTTGACTGTGGCGCCCCCCCCCCTGCCCTGCGACTTTTCGCCTAGAAACTCCCGCGCAAGGGGAAAGGAGAGGTACGGACGGAGGTGAACAAATTTCCGAGCTCTAAAAATTGTGGTGTAGAAATCAATAAATTGATTTGGACGTGGCCCGTTGGCACCCCGCCCCCCTCCCCACCCTCCACCTGTCGCCCGGGGCGGTCGCCCTGTTGTCTCCGCTCTCGCTACTTTATACTGCCTAATATAATAATTTTATAGATCTAACGCTTCTGTAAAAAATTATTTTTAGGATAGATCCGCTAATAAGAACCCTTTATGCGATTTTGCGGACTAGAATAAATTTGGCGTCAGTGTCTGCAGCCTTCTGTCACGTGGCATTGTGTGTGTATACCCTGGATAGTACAGTGTTGGCGCCATCTATCTTCAGACGAACTTGACAAGAAATTAGCACCTGCTGTAAAGAATCAGGTATTCAAGAATGTCAAGCCTCGTTATGCCGTAATAATTAATAGACTCTAATTGTATAATCAGACAGCGGTAGGCCTATACTATACAAAATACTGCATACTTGATTGATTCTACTTGTATATCACACTTTCACAAACTCGTGGTTTTGGGGAATCGACGATAATTATGCAGTGCAGACTGCCGAGATTCTACAAGACAAGGGTTAGCGTTAAATCTCTTTCAAAATATTGACGTTCAACGAAAGGTTACGAAAGGATTCCTGTTCACGAAAAGGAAATTTGCTCCATTCTTTTTCATTGTTGTAAAGATCCATCCGCAGCTCCGAGAAATCAAACAGCAGCAGAGTTGGAGAAAGAAAGGCACTTACAGCGTGCTGCTAGCCCATGTTGTGACTAAGGCCTTCTTTCCACGATGCATATTTTGCATGCAATTTTGCATTCAATTTTGCATGCAATTTGCATGCAACCATGTTAAGAAAATTACAATTTTAAATGTCTTTAACTGAGCTTCATGCAAGCCGTGCATGAAACCCAGTTAAGATTAAAGAAATCTATGTCATGACAACGGTCGTCCGTCTGCCTTAACACGATTGCATGCAATTTTGCATGCAAAATTGCATGCAAAATATGGATGGTTGAAGGAGACGTTAACCAACTTCGCTGTACGCGTGTGACACTTGGCTGCTCCCGGGGGCGCACTACAACGCTTTCGTTCGTTAGGCTAATGGCAGTGGCGCGGAAGCGAAGTCTGTTTCACAACAAATTGAGAAAATCGCATTTCGTGCGAGGTTCGTGTCGTTTTAGCGACATCCGCCAACAACTGCCAGCCGCACCGGGTCGCGAAAAAAAAATCTGCGCCAATCCGTCTTGGCTCTTGGCAATCTGCATACCCGGTGAAGAAAATTGTAAAAATAAAATCAGCGGACCTAACCAAATCCTTACTGTAAGCTGAGCCTAACCGAAACGCAGCCCCAATTCTAGCTTGAACACCGTAACGCAGCCCTAAAACTAATGAAAATCGCAACATATTTAAATTTAAATGCAACGAATTCCTTCAGCTGGTGTGCAAATTAGCAAGGGCCAGGATGGATTGGCGAAGATTGGTCTTTTGCCACGGAGATTACCGACATCCTACTAGAAAGTCATGATTCTCAGAGAGTGAGATGAGGGGGGGGGGGGTCGCTGGGCGGGGGGGTGGGGATGCCTCAGGGTGGCTGAAACCACTAGAACAGAATGTATTCAATTTTGATCGCTGGATAATATCATAATTTAGCTTAATATTAGGCCCCATCATTACCCTCTCCAAAAAATTGGATCATGCTTGCCATGGACCAGCTTCAAATTAGCCTATTCTTCGAGAGAAATATCTCCCACGCTTCTTGTTCCAATGCACGTCCAGTATCACAATCAGCTTGATGTGCCAGTGACTCGCTTCCAGAGCATCGAATCCCTTGCGTTCGAACCCCTTCCCTCCCCCCCTCCATCAGACGCTCCGCTTCAGAAAAATCGCTTCGATCCCTTTTAAAAAGCCTCTCTTTAAACCCGCCTAGGCGTCATGTTTCCGTTCGCTTTTTGAGTCGGGTCTATAGCACGAGCCTTTACATGTATGACAGTTCACGTAATAGGACTAGCTAGTCAAATTGGTGCACAGCAACTACTGTTGCCTAATATAGTACTTGCTGTAGTACCTGCCCATTCAAGACGTTTGAAAAGGCATATTTGATTATCCTTAGATTCAATTACTCAAACCCCAAACTCAATTTACTGTGTTGTAAAGACTATTGAACATCAAAAGACTATTGAATATCAAAAATCGAGAAAATTAAAGATATGCGTTGCACTTATATTACGAAATAGAATGAACTCTTGACAAAAAAGCCAACATACAAGCAAATACTTAACAATAACAAAACTTATGCAATATCATTATACTGCAGATAATGTGTGCATGATTATGTCATTTACATGGTTTTGCAAACAATCACTAAAAATAAATTGAATATAAAAACATTGATAACCATTTTTAGTAGGTCAAAGACATCTTTCAAAACTGCAGAATTTATAAATGTCATTTACAGCAGGAGTATAATTGATGATCAAGCTACTGATAAATAAACCTTGCGTCTAAAATATGCATATCACAAATTATGCGTAGAAAGTAAAAACTAGAATAATTTACAATGCAGATCTACTACAAGATGACATGATGATGCATGGTCTGTGATCAATTCATGACGTCATCATGACATCACGCATGCATAGATGAATGAATAATGGATCGATAGCGAAAAATGTTTCAAGAACCGTTTAATGTGAATTGAAATATTTTATTGTTAATCAACATTATCAACATACGAAACGAAAGTTGAGAAACAGTTTATTCTTAGCGTTAAATGCGCACAATGAAGCACAAGATAACGAATAAAATCAAGATGAAATACTATTGATCGGTTTGATCCCGTTCTGTAAATAAAGCCAGCTCCAAATATTTTTAAATTCAAGCAAAGACTGGAAAATACTAAAAAATTATAACAAACAGGAGTGTATCAAGCCTGCCAGACAACACAATTAGTGAATGAATGAGCACCGATAGCGCCGACAGCAATTCTCTCTCCCTCTGTGCGTTTCTAACTGCATCCCCTGTCAAGCGGGGGTAGGCCATTTGCAGCCACGGACATCCGCGCGTCCTAACCCCGCAAAGGTACATTGGGAGCGTGAGGGACCTTCAGGGGGGAGGAACAATTAGGCCCACACTTAATCTAATTGAGGAATGATGACATCGGTCCAGAGCTCCTGGGAAATCTGGCTCTATCTCCCCCGGCCCGACGGCTTAGCCCGCGGTCCGGTTCTACTCTCCTCCTTCAGCAATTCTTCAAACTTAATTAGGACTTTATAGTTGTGTAGTTCCAGTTACCTTTGGAGAATCAGACATCTTAAACTGTATGTACTTGAACATGAAAGCTAAGCCTATCATTTGAAATTTAAATTCGACAGCCATAGAGCACCTCAGCTATATAGTTTCATCTTTTAACAAACGTATTAAATCATTTCATTTTTCCCCCTCTGGAATTCAGATCACATTTTGCCTACAATCGTATCATTTCTGTCACATTGTTGTTATCGTTGCCAGGTTTTGTCGCTGGTTTCGTACTCGCTAACACGACATTAGTTTGCGCGTTAGCCTTCACCGCATTGTTGTAATTGTTCCCATTGATTGTCGACGAGTTTGGAGGGAGACCGTCGAGCAGTGACGTCACGCTGCCCTCACCGTGGACAATCAAATCTATCTGGAGTCCGCAGGCAAGCAGGTAGGTGAAACTCGCAGACTTCTTGCGCTGTCGAGCCAGCTTCTTGCTTATGTGAGAACGATGAACAATACCTCTGAAATAGATAAAATCTTCTGCATGAGCATTTTGTCAGAAAGTTTTGTAATGTTAATTATCTTTAATTTACATTCTTTAAATAATGAGATTCAGAGCATCCTGAGTCACGATAATTATGGCATTTAAAGTTCTGTGGGATATTTGATTCGTGACTTCTTGAGACTTTCAAATGCAGTACAGATCAATAATAATCATTGAGTTTTGAGATAAAATTATTTTCAAAGGCAGACTTTAGAAACTATTAGAAAAACCATGTTATACAAATTTTCACACAAACATATCGCATTCATTGCCAATCACGCAAAAAACGCGAGACAAATTAACGTTTCCAGGATAGAAATAAAATGAGACACGTAGTCGTCAGCAATATAGGGTTTGGGTTACACATAATTGTTATTCTTTCTTTCATTTTGGAAAATGCTTAGGCATCGTTCAATTACATGTATCTTTAATAACATGATAATAATAATAGCAATAATAATAATCATGGTTTTTGACGTCCATTCTAATGCGTTACAGGCATCTATGTATCTATGTTAACACGCGTTAGAATTTAGATGCGCGTAATAAAATATCAAAATCATCGACTACAGCGCCATACCTGGATTTCTTGCTCACAGAATCGCCGTACAAAGTCGCTGAGGACAGACTGCTCCGCACGCTCTCCGTCCCCACCCCCAGCGCGCCTGGCATGTCGCCGCGCTGAATCCACGCGCTTTTCTGTGACGTTACGAACAGAACGCCGACGGCAAACGCCCAGGTCACGTGCTCGGCGAGCGCGTCGCACGCCGCGTCAACTGTTAGACGGCCCGTCGGCAGGTCCACTGTGACGTCACCGACACGCACTGACGTCATCTCGTCACTTCTGACGTCGAATGCGTCAGTGACGCGCGTCTGACAGAAGTAGGTCGTGAAGCGCAGCCAGCCACTTTCTCCTAAAACAAACATTATATGGATGTAGAAGAAAAAACATTTAAATTCAATAAAGTACATTGGATATTTATAATGGCTATCAATTTCAAGAATTCATCTGGTTTAATGCTAATTAATTAGTTTACATCAATTACTACATGAATTTATTACATTACTACATAAACACTACATGAATTAGAATACAGGATTAATGAAGGATTAATGAAGGATTAATGAAGGATTAATGAAGGATTAATGAAGGTTAAATGAATGCTTGAAATGGGCATGCAGCATTGGTAGTTGAAATTTGTTATCAATCGTATGGTACAGCAAGTAGATTTTAAAATCTATCGGAAAAAAAGCTATTGCGACTGGTATTTATCCGACGCCATGTACTGTAAGGATAATTTGAAATACAGTACGCTAGCTAATCCTAAAATACTGCATATGCAGCAAGTGTCCATTTATTGTTAGCAAAAAAATAAAAATAAAAGTCTGATTTATTAACGTAAAATGTATACCTTTCATTCAATACTTGTCAATCTATGATATTGTGTTTCCTGTTCCTCCCCTTTCCCCAGTTGGCAGCTCTCATATTGACAAGGCGCACTCTCGCCAGTCGGTAATACTGATTGCATGACAGCATACGCAGAACAGTAGGCTAAACCCATCGTATTCAAATTCGAAAAATTGCGCCATAAGAATGAAGCACAGCGTTGACAATATATATTTTGACAATCTAGCGAAATATGTACCGTTGTTCGGCTGTTGCCATCTGGCGATACAAACGGCGAAGTCTCCCTCATGGTTGCGTATCAACATGGCCTGATCCGCCGCATCGAGCGTAACAGGACACGTCTCCAACACCTAACAGCACAAGCACAGCGTGCGCATACATTATATCACCTTTTTATCACAAACAGGCAATTGACAAATGATATAATAAGGATTTTAAATGCGGTTTTTTGCAAAACGACTTGCGAAGCTTTGATGATGCACAAAAAAGTTAGACGGAGTGTATGGACGGGTAGGCTAAACAACGGTAGGGTTGTTTTCCAATGTACTGCTTCGTGACTGATAGACGACTGATAGTGACTTTATCTTTCTATCTTTATCTTTCTATCTTTATCTTTCTATCTTTTTCTTTCTATCTTTATCACTATTCCTTTGTCACTATCTTAGTCACTATTCCTTTAGTTGAAAAGTATCAGAAAAATTTAATGTGTAGATTTTTTTCCCACGGCTCAAAATTATTTATGGAAAAATTCTGGCAGTGAATTTTTTTTTCAGTGAAATCAATTCATTTGATCGCAATGTTATTGATCAGTCGCTAATAAGATTATCATGTTTCCAATCCATGCCTCGGGCCTCTTTGAAGTAACGAAGACAGAAATACGCAGTGTTAGGCCAAGAGTTCAGAACCAATTTAACGAATGAACTACTCAAGAATTTCATGTTAAAGCGCTAAGCGTCTCACCATGAAAATATTTGTATCCATTTCAAAGTTTGTCTGTAGCCAATCTTGCTAACTTTCTATCATTTGAAATAAACAGCAACATTTAATGTTAAAAGTTGGCTTGGCTTTATCTTTCGCCTATGCAATAAGCGAAGCATATAATAAACCCTGCTATATTTTTATCGATTTATTCGCGGTTGCTGCCAAAAGTAAGCAAATCGCATGCATAATAAAGCTGTTGTTATCCTCAGGCGTACAGCGAGCTCTGATCGTGTGATAGTGGCCAGTGATTTATTCAGTTTACTATACTGTAAATTGCCAAATCAGTACCTTTCCTAAATATCTCAGTACTGTATCTGCCATTGGCGACTCGTTCGTCACAAACGAGTTGAAAATTGCCATCTGATCACAAGATCCTGTAACTAGGCATACCGCTCTTGAATATCTGTGACCATTCTGATGAACAGAAGCGTTTTCTACAGCAGTTAGCCAACAACCATATTCTCGATACAGAATACATCGCAACCTTGACATTGTTCCAGCTATTGTTATAGTAACCATTCACCACTAAACGTCAAGTCTTCATCAAAGCCAAACTCATCAAGATGTGCAAGCTTACATGATCTCACCTAAACACCGTCCACTACAAAGAGCCAATTAGGAAAAGACTTAAATTTGTATCATAGGAATGAATTACAATAATGTATGCTAATTGATATCGATGTTATTTTGAAGCAGTGCCCACAAAAAGAGGGTTCAAAAATACAAAGCACACAGTTTTTTCACTCACGATGTCTCAATTGAACACTGATACACAGCACTTGGCCGGCATGGGTACTAGGTAAATGTAGTTGCATGCAGATGCAGATGCATCTACAGGTAGATGCAGAGTACTTGGGTACTAGGGTACATGCTACACTGTCCAGTGTAGACAATGTAGTGCAGTAAGGACAACCTGTGCAGCGCGCGGCAGTTGTCGGCCGTCGATAGAGTAGGCCGCAGCGACGAGTCTCTGGTTGTTGTGGTAGAGCATCACGCCAGCGAGGCCGCCAGACAAACACTTGGTCACCTCCACACCGAACGCCATGCCGCCCTCACGGCACTTGAGGCTGCGGGGGAAGTGGGAAAGGACCGATAACATTAAATCCACAGACATAAATTTGTAAAACTGCCGAAAACCACCACGTTGACAAGGCATGCACGCATTTCAGACTTGTATAGCCATAGGTTTATTGTACATTGTAGACTGCATATATGTAAGATAAAATAGCAGCTAACTTCTTCATCAGCCACCACTTCTACCATTTCTCACTCACTAACCACTTCCACTCATTAACTACTTCTCACTCATTTACCACTTCCCATTCATTAACCACTTTTTCAAGGGAGATTACATAACCTTTAGAGTGGAAGAAACAATAAACTAATATAATCTAAACGTCTCAATTTGATTAATTAATTGTTTCTTCCACTCTAAAGGTTATGTGTGTTACCTTAATATTAGTCATCATTTATATTTTATTGAATTGAAGCCACCATCTGAATTTATAAAAAAAATTAAATCACATGCATGCATTAAATCAGGCCAGTAGAGCCATATTAGTCGGGTGATGTCATATTTCGCAATCAAACCAGGTTTTTCTGTGTTTCCAAAGTAATTCCACTATTTTTCACGATCACACATCATTTCAATTACATTCTTTCTACCCCCACCTGTGCCTCGCTGAAAGGACGTGTAGCGACCCCATGCTACCCCATGTCTGAGTACAGTCCGTCAGTTGTCGCAGGTCGCTCCCCAGTCGACCCGCCTCAAAGGGATTGCGGTCCATCGTGAAGACGTGGGGATTGGTCCGCGCCCCGTCCAGGCGCAGGGTGAAGCTGATGGTTGGGTCGGTGTACGTGACCCTGGGAAGGATGACCTTCTGGGAGCCGTCCGGGCCGCGTGTGCGCAGGTACTGGAGAACGCAACATAGTTACTTAGCGACATAGAATAAAAATAAACAGATAGAGAGTTACTTTTTGAAACAAATTGCAGCATCCAAAAGAGCTACTTGCGATAATTGGCCCAAATCACCCACAAAATTAATTAAGGGATAATGTCTCATCATATATAAATTTCTCATTCGAATGCGTAAGAACTCGCATACACACATGTTAGTGTTCAATCGTGATCACAATGACGACGTCAATGATCACAATGACGACGTCAATGATGACGTCACAGCTGTCCACCGCCTGCATGTAGGGTGGCCTGACATAGTAGCAATAGTTGCCATTTGATGCATCCCCCGCTGCCCAAGGAACTCGGAGTAATGCGAGCGCAATACCGCATGCGGGTGTGTAGGTGTGTTTGGCCATTGATATTCAATCAATAGCCAAACACACCCACACACCCGCATGCGGTTTTGGGCTCGCTTATCTAGCAAACATCCGTGTACAACTCACCATTTCTGTTTTTCATGCCCAATGCACCAAAGTGTAAAACAACAGCCAGTCACCTGGACGGGATTGAACTGCTTGGTGGATACGAGCCGCCTCCTCGCGAAGCAGACAACTCCCTTGCTGCAGTAGATCGACAGCTCTACGCCGAGGTTCTGCTTGGCGTCGAAGCGTGTCGCCCCCAGCCCCTTCTCCCCTCCCCCCCCGGGGGGTAGCCCCGCTATCACGCTCCCCACCGCGCCCTTGGCGCTGAAGAGGAGCGCCGTGGAGAAGGAGTTGCCGCCCAATAGCCTCGCCTCCACCGTGAACTGCTTATCGCCGCTCCACAGCTCCTCCACGCACAGCTCATCGATGATCACGTCACAGCTGTCCACCGCCTGCACGCAATGTGACCAGATGTCCCTTATTTCAAGGCGTGTCCAATACTTCTATTAGAGGCCGCTTGTATCAAAAAGGTTTATGTCCCCTATGAGGGGCATAGGGGATGCAAATTGTCTCTATTTGGGTCCAGGCCTACATTGTAAGCATGTGACGCAACAAAATTGCAGTACAGTCAGTGAAAAGAATCCTACTGAATTTTTTGTGTCCCATATTAAAACATCAAAATCTAGCAATTCACTTGTTGGGTTTTAAGCATCATGTGTACTGTGTAGTAGCAAAGACTATGATGTGCAAGTCAAAGAATCGCTCTTCATTCGCTAGTTACATTTTATATCTCTCCCGTAAAACTCTGGGCTGCAGACCTATTCTCTTTTTACTTCAGTTTGCTGCAGCTAAATCTAGTCACCCTACCTGGACGTCGTAGTTCTCACGCGGGAACCGCCCGATGTGTCCGTCGAGTGCGCGTCCGCGGTACCCACTCCCCTCGACATAGAGCGGCGCAGCGAACTCCCCCATCCACAGGCCATCACACTCCATGATCAGCCGCTGGTCTTGCACGGAGGAGTCCGTGTTGCCGGGTATGTAGTCGGGTGCGCCGAGAAAGCGTCGAGTATCGTCCGCATACTGCAGCGGGTGCAGGAGGTGCACGCGCCACATCAGCTGGACGTCGATTGGTAGGCGCAGAATGACGTCACGCCTACGTCGTCTGAACAGCGCAAGTTTCTTGTACCGCTCTAGGGCCGCGTAGAGAAAATTCGCGTCGGCGTAGTGCGGCAGGGAAACCTGATACACGAAGTCTATCTCGCGATGGGCCGCCTCCTTTAGATAGCCCAACTTCGCGCCGTTCGACGGTATCGGGTTGTTGAAGCGCAACGCTTTCAGGTCGACTTCGTACGGTTCGTCCGAGTAGAGTCTACTCCAGGCCGCGGCGGTCAGCTGTATACTAGCTGCGGCCTCGCGCGCGGAACTCTGCAAGCGGTGCGGGAGTACTCGGCCAAACTGCGCCGTGCAGTAGGTGGCGTAGTGGGCGGGCTGGAGGAGGTGAAGCTGCCACACCCAGTGGACGTCCGGCGGGGGCTCTGGGGTTCCCTGCTCGGCCCAGGCGGCGACCAGGGGCAGCCAGCGACGCTCGTAGCGGTGGAGGACACGCCGCATGAAGGGCTCCTCCGTCGCGCATTCGCAGTAGTCGCGCCAGCGATGGAGGTGGGAGCGGTAGGAGGGGACCACGCCGAGCAGGTCGACGTTAAGGAACATGTCGGGGCCGGGTGACGTCATCGCGGCAAGGGCTGGATGTTGTTTTATCTTTATCTTCTTTTTTTCTATCTTCCTTCTTTCTTATATTCTGCTACCTAAGGTTCTACATCAAATGTATACATCAGATGTAGGCCTATTTGATGTAGAAAGCAACAGGGTTTGCTAGGCTGCAAGGCGCATTAAAATATCATTTGCAATTCAAAGTTTTAAGCAGAGCCGTGTGTCTGCATACATGTTGATGATCGCCTTACTGTTACGGTCGGTTGTTTCTCGACGATCTTACATTCGACTTACCATGTAAATCTTGATAGGCTATAATCATCCGTCTTTCAATAGTGTCGTAATGCTATGTTCTCCGTTTTTTTAGTAATGCTCGCCTAAATTACACACAAATCCATGAATCACATTTAGGTCCTGAGAGTTGCATCCGATCTTCACTACATCTGAAACAAACAACAGTAAAACACAGGTATTAATTCTACAGCTGCATCGTGGGACATATTTCATGAAAGAATGAGTAAAGTCAATATTCATATTTTGTCAATTATAACTACTTACGCTATCTACAATGTGTAGGCACTACATAGAGGCGCACCAGATTAATAACAGGGTAAATGAAATCTTAACTAAAAAGAAGCAATGTAGAATGACTATTCGAGTGAATAGGGCCAACAGGCGCATGCATTATGATGATTAAATGCAGATCAATCTTCAAAATGCGCGCCAATACATTGAGCTTGTCAAATATCTGACTTCTTGAGTTCTTTAATAGTGATAACATTCTAGGAATGTAGACGAGCTGCCATAAAAGTTATCCATCCAAGAATGAGATCAATGCTGTAGTCAACCCCTTTAAATAATTGCTTTCTGTATTCAACAAAAATTATTAGATATCCATTGCTGTAGGCTAATAACAGATAAGGCTGCACTATGCTTAAAATCAGCGAAACAATACAAGTAGCCTAAGCTTTGGAAATTATATTACTGCCCATGTCGCCATCAGTGCACTGCTCACGCCCCACTCAGACGGTGCGATCGAAAACAAACCTTGTTTTCATAAGCTGACGTTTGAAAAGCTTGTTTTCAAAAAACAATATTTTCAAAACATCGCATGCAGCTCGAAAGCATGACCGGATTTACTCGCTTTTCAAAGCAAGATGACCGATTCTATTGTCGGTGTACCAAACGCTCCCATACATTAAGCATAAGCAGGGATAAGTTTAGTAGTAGTAGGAAACTCCAAAAACAACGTTTCATAAAACTCTATAAATGCGAAAGAGTAGCATTACTCGTAAAAATTGATGATGGTGGAGTAGGCCTACTGTACGCCTATACTCCTTTTTCGAAAGGCATAGGAGTGCACTACTGCTGTTTTATAAGCAGCAGGCGTAACGCTACTCCTATTTCGTAAGGGCTAAACTAAACTCTGAGTATAAATATCAGTTATAACAAGTACCTGTTACGCTCCGTGTAGAAAAATGTACGTTTGAAATACTGTTATTCGAAATACAAGCGTTTCAAACAAAAGTATTTCAAAATCATCGTCTGACTCGGGGGCTATTCGTGCTCGAACTCAGTCTGGTTCTGGTTAGCATTCTAAACACTGCTTGCAGCGGTCTCCCAGAAATGTATTTGCACGCATTGACAACGACACTCGAGCGCACGTAAATGTAGCCATTAGTATGCGTATACACGCAGGCCTGCATGTATATACCAGGCCTATATTCTGCATATTGCATTTAGCAATGAACAGCATCAGTCGCACTGTGACTGTAATTCGTTCGTGTAGAAAGGTCCTAAAGTAATAGCCTACATAAACAAACAGCGGACATTAAAAGCATGCGCGGCTTCAGGTTCCAATTGGACGACTTAGCATCGCAAACACTCATAGACCAGTCATTATATTACTACTGTGATGTTTCATACGCAGTGGCACCATAAAATTTCAAATCAAACGTTACCGAACAAACGTGCTATTCCTTTGATGATCGACACCGCAGTAAAACTTTCTCGCATGACCCGTGTATTGCAGTACATATCTATACACCGTAATAGATATAAACGAGGAGTAGCGTAGCACGCGCGTTATACTATAAACACATTATGGACCAGTCTATCAACGGTCTATGGTTGCCAATTTGTTGTTGACTGGATGAAAGTAAGCGTGTGTAACATTAATGATTTCTTATTTTCTCAATTCCAACTCCATACAGAAACCTATTACAGAACAGTTTCAAATAGGCTACATCGCGTTCTATACAGTATCGATCCGCTGGTCTATAATCACAGACTAAGGCGATGTAAACTGAGGAGCTACATATACACGAGTCCTTAAAAGCAACTGGTCAACGATCTACACAGCTCTCGCTCTACCACACAACAGCCTATGAGCAGAGGCTTACTGCTGCTACTTCTGATCGGACTTCGAACGAGTACAAATCGATAAACTTCTTGTAGTTAATCAACCGATCGAGAACTTGCTGCAGCCCTTAGTTTATATAGCACGAGGTAGGCCAGCGTGAGTGATCGCTGCATTTCAGAACAGCCAGTTAGGCTGTCGCTGCGCTATCAACGCGGTTAGTAGGCAATAAGGTTGTTATTATGTGACAGTAGCAGCGGGTCTTTTATTATACGACCTCGGGCGCTATATAGTTATCGATTCTACCTGATAAAGGTATCCGAATTTATTTCAAGCGCATAAAATGAACTACAAAGGGAACACGGGTCTACATTAGCGTTTAAATTAAAACTTGTATCTCGTAGGCCTACATTCTCCTGCATACACTTTCCTGAAAGCATGTGGGCCTACACGTTTTTATGTGCATCAATTTTATGAAGAATACATGCGTCATAGAAAATGTTAAATTAATCATGCAATATTTTAAAATAAACATTATATAATCCACTTATATCACAAAGAGCATAGTCCATTATGCATGACCTACAATTATCGAGAGTCCTATCAATGAAGCGTAGAAACTAACCTTCCATTAGCAACTTCACGCATACGCTATATTATTTGTTTGAATGCATTCTTCAATCAAACGCGTGTAAACTGCGTCATACTACATACTACATAGTCAAGAGACTCCTGGCAAATGTACAATGGCATTGGCTAATGAAGCTCAGAATATGGACAGACTCGTGCCGATATCCCTCGGCTGCACAACGCAGTTATGATTGCGAGCAGATTAGCGATAACTTACGTGAGCCTTGGTGGGTGTCACCGGAAGTTTCAAATTAATATTCAGTTAAATGTCATAAAGTGGGCGCAACTTTATGATAATGACCGCTATTGCTGGAATACGAGCGACTTCATTTACTTCATTAAATCAGGGCCGTGCATACATGAACTCCACGCTTTCGTGTATAGGATATCCGCTTTAAACATAATAACAATATAAATGCAGAAGCCCACTATAATAATATATTGAGTGTGAACAAAATACATCCTTCGCCGCCTCCACCGTCACACTTGAGCGGAAATAAAAGTAGGTAAGTGATCTAGCGGCAGTAGACCGTGACGGCTTACTCAGCCGTGACAACGACATTGAAAATGGAACAACTGTGCTTTAAACCGCGATAAATCTGACAGAACTTACTTCAAATCAAAGCGACTTGACGTCGACCCGATTTCAAATCAGACCCAAGTCGCAGCGCGATGGAAAATCGTGGCGCGACACAAAATTTTATTTTTGGACTCTCGCAACATAAAAATTCCTTTGAAACAATTATTTATTGCGAGATTGCTTTGAAACTTCGCACAGCATACGTGTGCTCCTCTTTCCAACACATCCAACGATATATTTCTCATAATTGCAACTTATATGGTCTTAGAGTTATACTGAGTGTCTCACCGCGTATCACTGTTGGGGCTTCTCGTACAATATTGATGAGCAGGCGTTCAGAATTATAGACAACGCATTTCAAACGTTCATTAAATGCCGACGTCGACTGCGCATAGTCATGTACGTTGTAGGTCCTTGTACTGATGTCAGCTTGATTTGACACCGTCGCACAGTGCATTCTTGAGCTGTCGCTGGCTCACTCAGCGGCTACTGTAGAACAACCAACAGTAGGCTACTTATCAGTTATCACTGCGCAGCGGCCTACTTCCAAAATTCGCGGGGGTGTGATAGCGGCGTGGGTTGTGCAATGCACATGCGCGTCATTCTGAGAAGGGAGCATTTAGGCTAATCCTTGATAAGTAAATTATATGTGTCGGTGCTAATTTAGGCCTACTGCGCCTCCATCGATCTCTATAAAAAATTTAATGTTCTCCAAAGTGCAAGATGCTACTTTTCTTCATCGCTTAAGTCAATTCGAACATTAAACATTTTACGACAAAATATACAATGTATCAGAGCCAGTCACGTGATCTAATAGAGATTTAGCCTATTTTTGTGCAGAATAAACATATTTGTAGGCCCGTTGACGAGGTGTGCTTCAAATAATTTTATATTCGCCTCATTGACTCTAGGCTATCCATCAATATAATTATTATTCATACTCGCCCATCATGTCAACTATGTATACTGTGCCTCAAGATTTTGTCTAGTCTATTTTAATAATGCAATACGAAGGCTAAATGCTATTTCACAATGGCGATAAATGAAGCCAGCAGCTGTCCTGTGTCCAGTATGTAGGGTATGTGGATCATCATGTACTGTAGCCTATACAGTATACACTGTATGCCTATACAGGTGTAGCACGCTGGGCGAGCACTGGCTAATTTTGCAGTCAATTGACTGATAGCAGTAGGCTATACCTAATGATTGACTACATTAACTATAAATTATATTGCCTTCGGCAAACAATGCAGATCAACAACAACCGAATTTGAATTGTCTTCGGAGTCTGTTAGCCTTATGCTCGTAACTTGCATAGTATAGGCTACACGACGCCTGTATAATTGTACTAGTATAGGCCTATATACAATATAGACCTGGTCGTGTTGACCCATTGGGCCTATGCAAGTAGGCCCTACGGTGTACTGTAGCAGATACATTTGTAAAACTAACAGAATGATTCTCGTAATTAATTTCTTTGCGCAATTAATAATTATGTGTCATTTTGTACCTGCTACGCTATCATTATTTGTATAAAATTTACTATAAATGCACATCAGTATTGTACAATGCATACATGTATTCATGGTCATTTAAATTAAGAAAATAAATTAAACTGGTCAGGTTCTGTTGCATGCGCGTTTGCTCATGTAGGCGTTGTAAATTTGCGACTTACCATCACGCGTAAAAGTTGTCATTTGCGTGAAATAATCAATGTGAGGTCGGAAATAATTGCCTAATATAGCCTAATATAGCCTAATATAGCCTAATATAGCCAAATATAACCTAATATAGCATAATATAACCTAATATAGCCTAATATAGCATAATATAGCCTAATATAGCCTAATAATAGCCTAATATAGCATAATATAACCTAATATAGCCTAATATAGCCTAATAATAGCCTAATATAGCCCAATAATGGCCTAATATAGCCTAATATAGCATAATATAGCCTGCTCCAACAAAAAAACGTGAAATATCGTCACAATAATTATTACAAAACTCATTTCAAACGAGTCATATTTTTGATGGAGTGATTGGCACAATGACAATTCATCAAGCTCGTAAAAAGTGCATGCTTTCATGTGGACTACACTCTCATGTACAGTGCGGCGCAATGTTAGGCTACTTTATTAGACCTATGTCCGTGACGACTGATCAAACCATGGTCTACTTCAATGACGTTGTGTCTATCGGTCGAATAGTTTATCGTTTCTTATCCGCGTTCCAAAAGAATTGGCTAGAATGTAGACCTAAGGATAAGGGTTGGGTTCGGTAGACGAGAGGTGTTGCCGGAAGGAATTAGATTCAAATTTAGCTTCAATAATTGCGTTGTAATAAATTTAGCATACAAAGCAGACTATACACAAGCAGGCCTGCTGTGTACACTGTACAGTGAAGTATTAACGTAGGTTTTTTTCAATCTATCACAGCAGACTAGACTACTAAGTGTTTTTGTCATACACTGTAGATAATTAAGTAAAGCTGTCTGACGAGTGAAAAACGAATGAAAAATCGTGAAGGATAACTTCTTTTTTCAGTGATCGAGATTTTCTTTACATACGCCTACACGTGTATCAAGGCTGACCAAATTCAACTGAACAGTCTAGCATAATACTTAAAACCATTTCCTGCCAAAATTTGAGCTCCAAGTACTGGTTACAGAGGCATAACCACCGATACGCTATAACTCCGGCTTCAGTTCACTGGTAGCCTACATTTCAGTTTTCGTTTTGATTTGAATAGTAAAACATTTTACGGCGCTTCAGTGAACGCCGCTGGCAGGTGGATCAACCACGACACCTACATCATTCTTAGCAGTGTCTCTCATTTTTTGAAGCTTAATAGAGCAGTCCCCAAAATTGCAAATGCATGGTCGGTAGCTTATATAATCTTGGTGGGGTCAGGCATCGTCCCATAGTACGCCCTGTTAGGTCCATACAAAGAGTTTGCATTATACAGCTCAAATATTCGGGTGGCGAGAGAGTCCATTCAAAATATTGGGGATGGTCCGATCCTCCCTGTATCGACGAGTATTGACGCCATAGTTAACAGGGTGTGGTAATGCGTGCCATAGGATGAAACGACCTACTGTAGCTCTATTAAAGGATTAAACAACCTTGCTTCAGGAAATAAATGAAGGAGAGACCAGCACCTCATCATGTCGAGGCACGTACCACGCCCTTGAGATGACTTCATGACACGGCGCTCCATAAGTTGTCCGAGCTAAAACAAAATATGAAAATTTAAATGAATTTTTTTGACCTAGCGAGTTAAAACTATCTGGGTCAAAAAAATTAATTAAAATTTTTAGAAGAAAAATGTGAAAAAAATGACAATTTTTGACATATCAAATTCGTTTAAAAACCTTACCCCCCCGTCGCACATTGGGGAAAATGGGAAACAGGAAAAACGATCCGTTGGTAGATAATCACCAGCATTTTTAATGTTGCTACGCCCCGTCCCCTATTTTAAATTGCACAATTGCACCCCCTTTAATTCATTCGAGCCCCCCTGTCAATCTTGACGACACATCGACTCCCACGGTCACACTCCACCCACGCACACATCAATCACACATAGCTGTTCTTCAGTCTACGCTCGACCGACGTCGTCACCACCCCCCCCC
>JAQIWG010001319.1:0-25160 GCA_034695025.1 Chamaedrilus cognettii
CCGGGAGGGGGGGGGTGGGGGAGGCGATGAAATAGAACAGACCCTGCTCGAGAGTGGGAGTGATGAGGAGGAAGGGGGAGGGGAGGAGGGGAAGGCGGTCAAGGTCGCCTACGTTACCGTAGGGGTCGCTAAGTGTTAATGAATGATGTGTTGGCTCTGTAGAATTTGTGTTTGTTTGATTGCGAGAGTGGTTTTATTACAGAAGGGTACAATGTATACAAGTACTGCAGTTTGGCTGAGAAATCAACGACTTCTGGATACCAGAGGAACACTTTCGTAGTGATGATTGATTGAATGATGTATTTTACGTATTGATGGTTTTGAGATTTGATTGTGTGTTTTATAGTTATATAAGTTATAATTCTGAATGTTTAAGAAAATTGTCCACTATGCTGTGAATAGGGAATATTGCCTGTTTATATTTCAACTGAACAACCTGTTCACATGTTTCTGAATTTGTATAATAGATATACTAATATTGCATTGTGTTTGCTTCACTACCCATGTCGTAGACATTTCAAACGCCACGCATGGTATTTAATTTAATCTCGGAGATTTTGAATGGAATCATTTGTCTGAGAAGCGTTTATCAGCACAGTTCAGTTTTTATACTTTAAATCTTAACACATACGTTATCCATGGTATGTTTCTACACAACGTGATTCTTTCCCTAAACTGATATTTCTGTATCTTTCGCTTTTTTAAATTTGAGTTAATAACACACTATGTCCAAGCCATGAAGTAATTTTATTTGAAAAAAAGCTTTCGTTTAAAAAAAACAACAATTTTTATTTGTTTTTTACAAATATGATGCACAGCAGCTGTACCTTACTTTTTAGAAATACGCAACAAATTTGAATGTTTTTATCAATAATCTAAGCCTTTAGTGATCTGATGTTGCGCATGAGTGTTCAAAAACAAATTGTCATAGGCATTATCAGTTAGGATGCATATGCTAATTTCTACATTGAGAAAACTTTTCCCAGTTCGCCGGTCGACATGTGAAAAAAATTTCAGCTTACGAGTATACAAATTAATCTTTGTCACGGCTGATATTTATCTTGACGAGCAGTTAGGAGTAAACTGATTAAACGATGCTAGCCTATTGGTTGAAGTTTGCATAGAATTTACTATTTTGCAATGTGCTCAATGGGCTTGATATCTAACATTTTGGAAGTAATTGAGGCTAAGTATTTAACTGGGAATAATGTCGCAAGCGTAGTGGTGGTATGTCAAACTTGATATGAGCTAATATGCGCATAAGTCAGTGCTATTCTAACCCTCATTCAAAACAATGATCAGCCTCTGCTTATCTGACCGGTCTTCAAAATTTATATAAGTCTTATGGCTGGTTGCTCAACCTCGATTTGAGTGCGATTTAGTGCCGTAGTCCGAATTAACTAAATTTTCTGTTGCTCGCCCTCGATTTAATGTGCAAATTAGCAATCTGCGAATTAACTTTCAATTCGCAATTATCTGTGAATTAACTGTGAATTAGCACAAGAAAAAATGGAAAATTAATTACGTTTCAGAACTCAATTTTTCACGATATTGTTGAACATTCAACACTTTTAATACGTTTTAATGCAGACAAGAGTTCAGAGATATTTTTTCTCATTTGCTAATTCGCACTCAAAACGACGAAAATCGTCGAGCAATCCAAAAATTTCACTCCGCAGACTAGCTTAAACCGCACATTTAGTAATTTGAGTAATGCGCGAATTAGCTCATTTTCAAATCGTGGTCGAGACCAGCGGTTAGTATCCTAAGTAAATGGTTTTAGAACACTGCGCCGATCATTTGTAATCATGCTAGTTTTCAGCATTATCCTTCTGTAGAAAGGAAAATCTGACTGCGTTTATTTTTAAATTTTCAGATGGCACAAGTTGAATGCATTACTCTATTCAAAATATGTCCAACAAGTACGATAAACAAAATAAGTATTTTTCTCTACCCTTTTCATAGCTACCTCGTGCGATATATTGCATTGCTTGACATATCATAATTATGCAATCAATATAGTACATCAGTGTCGTCACAACGGTGCGCATAATTTATATTTAAACGTAATTTTCAAACGTACTAGCAGTATTTCAGTTAAGTCAAAAATAATATTGCGAGCATTGCGAAAATCATAATGATGTTTGTAGAGTTAGTGACATCAATACAAAAAGAAAGAAAATCATTTCAGAACTGATCACAGAAATGATCACTAAATCTGAATTATGTCAACGAATCGCACTATGAATGAATTACGATGACTATTCAATAACCATAAAGTCTGAACTTCTTAGGCAAAGGCACTCGAGAGTGGGCTCTGAAAACTCATCACCATATTTTGCTTGTCTTTTAATTTATCATAATATTTCTTTAAATATTGTGTTAAGTCACTGATTGAAAGGCAGATACGATGAAAAACGATCAACATTATTTTGAGGCCACAAAATGTTTGTGAAATGTAGTTCAAGTTTTGGCGACCCTATCTATCAAGGTCTAATATTAAAAAAATTCTCAAATGAAGCGCCCGTGTTCGAGACGCGTGAGACTTTAAATTTAACTCCTCGACGCTAGCAATCGAATGCAAAGTTTCCCATGCTAGTGTGTAACCATATTTTCTTTCTACTTTCGTTAACTCCTATCTCTAACACAGGTGCTTCGTGCATTGTACACCTGTGCTTCATTTGATCACTTCTCCCATATTAGGCGGCGAACGATAGGATTGCCAAAGTATTGCTAGATTTAATTTTAGGTTTAGATTTAAGCTAGAGGTGAAGTTAGGCTAGCTATTTTTGGCAAAAGTATACAGAGCAAATGTATAGGCGTATACAACAGCTGATCGGTAGAGAAAGAAACAAAAGTGTCATCAATACAATGAACTCAATGCCACTTGATACATTCATATCACAATATCATACATATCATGATTCAGGTGGAAGAAGATATAAACTTATCAATGTCAAGTCTTGAACACGATTAATTGCGTTTTGCTCAACAAGATTTCTATATTGAATCGTGCACCCTAATTATGCTTGGTAAGACAACACATTTATACACAAATTGTCATATCATCTACAAAATTTAAGAAGTGCTAAGACGTTTTTAAGTGCACGTAAATTAAATTTAATAATTCTGATTCGATTCTCAAAGAACAGTGAGCCACTGCTTCTGTTTATGAAATCAAATCGCAAATGCAATTTCAGCCGCCGGTTCAAAGATAACGGCCTAATCGAGCGATATGTGGAGAAATAAAGCAATTCATTCTCAACAACTTCATATATGTCGCCACAGTACTGTGACCCATAACAGCCAACAGTTTATTGAGCAAGTGATTGCAAATCAAGATCTGACAGTAATCAGTACGCAGTTAGCCATTATTGCAATGTCAGCAGTTGGCAGACCAAGAGACATCCACACATGTTGACATCGATTGACCGATAGCACGCACCAATCATCACAAGCCAACGTAACGAGTGCAGATTGGTCGCGTTACAATTCCACCTTGACATTAGCACGAGTTGTTGCACTTCACAGCGAATGATTTCCTAGAGATGGGATACACCCTGTCAACAGATAAGATCCGACAATGAACCAGATTCTGTTGTAGCGGAAATCTCAGGTTGCAGCAGAGGTCTCCGGTGGCAGCCGAGGTCTCCGGTTGTAGCGGAGGTCTCCGGGTGCAGCGGAGGTCTCCGGTTGCAGCGGAGGTCTCCGGTTGTAGCAGAGGTCTCTGGTTGTAGCGGAGGTCTCCAGTTGTAGCGGAGGTCTTTGGTTGTACCGGAGGTCTCCGTTATAGCGGAAGTCTCCGGTGGTAGTGGAGGTCCCCAGCTGAGCTTGCGTCAGCGTCGTCGCAGCAAGATCAGTTCGGCGGCGACGAATATGCCAAAGGACAGAAGAATGTACCAGCCGTAGGGGGCGGACCCCGTGACGTCATCAGCTGCAGCACAGGCAACAGTGCCATCTATTACGAAGAATAATTTGTGTGCAGGATAATATCAAGATTGAAAATCAACCTCCTGCATTTTCAAGAACTAGCGCCTTACGACTGATGACAAAAATTATTGAGAAATAAATGCCAACGAATCAGGCTTCTGCGAATTGTTTGTTGCTGAGAATTGTGTAATAATATAACTGTTCGTTTTTATCAAAACAGACAAGCGGCTGCTATGTACGTAGAGAAGGCTATAGAGTTAAATAAGAATGGAGATGTATGTTCTCTTGGTGAGTACTGCAGCATAAACGTACGCTTACAGAACATTGGTTCACTTTACCATAGAGCGCTTCGATCACAAACATTGTCCTTATTCGCATCGTGTGATAGTTCAAAAATTAATTTTTTTATGATTTCTTCATTTAATTAGAGCGCCGCGGGACTTGATCATTAATCGTTTTGTTTCTAAACATGTTTCAAAGTACGTTATTGCTTATTGTATATCAATTTAATTTCACTTAGTAGGGTAGTCTAGTGCTGCAGAAGAGCTTGATAACATAAATGTCGTTATGACAATAGTAATTATAAAAAAGACGATTTATTATTTGTCAGCAATGAGCATCGATAATATTTTATGTGAACATTGGTAAATAGATCTCATCTAAAAACTTGACGCTTAAAATCTATTGGAAAGGAAACATTGAATTGTACAAAATTACCGATACTTAAGCAGTTTCAATTATTTTATTTCCACATTACTTTTAATTCTTTATCAATCGGGATATCTGGATAAGGATATATTTTCTGAATCTATATTTCAGGATGCGTTTCCATTTCTTTCGTCTTTGGCATCAAATTATTGTTGTCTTGCATTAGAAAAATGTAAAAGCCTTGTTTATTACCTATGTACGGGCTTATGATCAGATAGCTTGATTTTATATTCTCTAACGAAATACTACTGTTGATTGAAAGAGAATAAACAACAGTATTATCAAAAATCATATTTCACATTATTTGACGTCTGTCGATTTAAAGACCAAAGTTGTTAGTTCACCAGAGCTGCTCTATAGCGCTGTAGAAGTCAAATTCTTTCCTTTTAGAGCAAAATGAATCATTTTTGTCATGTGAACGCCAAAGTGAAAGTGATCTTTTCTTTAATTCATATTCAAACAAGTTTTATTGCTAATTTTGAAAACCAGTCAAACGATCAATAAACAATTGACATGCTTGGCACAAATATCTGTGCAGCGCATATTGCATCAAGTTGCATCAAAGTTGCATCAAGTTGCATCAAAGTTGCATCAATGTTGCATCAAAGTTGCATCAAGTTGCATCAAAGTTGCATCAATGTTGCATCAATGTTGCATCAAAGTTGCATCAATGTTGCATCAAGTTGCATCAAAGTTGCATCAATGTTGCATCAAGTTGCATCAAAGTTGCATCAAGTTGCATCAAAGTTGCATCAATGTTGCATCAATGTTGCATCAAGTTGCATCAATGTTGCATCAAGTTGCATCAATGTTGCATCAAGTTGCATCAATGTTGCATCAAGTTGCATCAATGTTGCATCAATGTTGCTGGCAGATGTCGATCAGTTAACAAACACGTATTAGCCACGCTCACGCTAAGGGCCCTGGACGGGGAATTCTTTTCCTAAAGATTAAATTCTCTCAAAAGTTTGGCCAATCCTTTCGTAAGTTTTAAATTCCCCAACAGATGTGAGTAAGGGGTGCCATAGTTCAAAAATGAAAATGAATTGTTGTGAATGGCCTCAGAAATGAAATACGCTGTTAAAATCAGCGCCCCCTCTGCCCAGGTTCCTAAAATTTCTCTCTACATTGACTGTTAAGCAACACAGGGGGCTAACCCTAAATAGATTCTTAGTGCGAGCACTGATTATTTGACATTGCGAGTACACAAGAATGATACTAGGAATACTTCAATCAATTGCACGTACACAAGATATAAAATATAATCGAAGGCCAAAAAACATCAAACAATAGTTATGAAACGATCGCACATGAAAATATATGTGATATGAAATATAACGATTGATTGTTCAAAAGCTGCTAAGTCCTTTAGAATAGCCTACTCAACAGAATCATATCAAACTTGTACATCCGAGGTAAATAACACTAATAAAAACGAAATAGAGGATTAAACAATGACTAAAAACACTGAATCAGAAAAAATTCATATTCCAGAACCGAGACTAGCTTTGGCAAGACAAGCTATAAATACAACGATGGTAAGATGTGAAATCAACTTAAGAAAGCTTACAAGCTGCACCTCTGCGATGATTAAAAAAGCAGATACCAATTAAAGGAATTGCAAGTACCACAGACTTCATTGAGTGAAAGTCCAAAAACAGTCTCTTGGTAAGCCTATATATTCTTCTTCACTACCCTTGGTCCTGTATTTCATTTGCTTAGTTTGTCCAAAACCAACAGACTAGAAGACAGTTTTAATTACTGTTGAATATGCTGGCTCTCAGATCTGTAGTCTCTGATTTGACACGAGACGTCTCATCCAAGAGATCCTGCACCTTTGGCTTCATATTAATCCAAACATCCAGCGCTTGGTTTTGACGAATATAAATTAGTCTTAAAATATTGGTAGGATTCTCCTCGATTATAAATTAGAAGTCATTAAATATTTCACCAATAAATTTCAATAAAACTTTTCTCAACTTAATAAATCCTGATAAATCGGTCAAATTAGGACAAAGAGGTCAAAAATATTGAAGCTAGTACTAAGGCAACTAGGTAAGGCCGGGTATTCTTGTACATGGATAAGGAACACTTTACATATTGCATTCTTATGGATCATAGCAAGTAAAATCCCATCCATCAAATTTTTTGCAGAGCTAGCAGAGTAATTTTCAGCCTTTACATTCACAGGAATCCTTCTCATAGCAGACCAAGTATATATGGATTCTCACAGATCTCATCAATCTCCTAGAAGCCTAATGCTTGGATAGAAATAACATGTGCAACCAGACATGTTATACTATGCCTTATTAATTATATATTTGCTCAATAATTAGCACTTCACAATTTAGCTCACTAAACTGTTGCAAGCGTATATTAATGTATGTTATACTGTCGCTATATAACAAGGCACATCGAGACAATAAAAACAGTTAATAATCAGTAATATAATAAAATGTAATAAAACGTAAATCCTGTGTCAAGAGCCAATATGCTGCCAATCGCGGCGAAGCGGATACGCTTACAAGTGTATATGGGTTTTGATCATTTAAGCGCTAGTTGAGTTAATCAGTTATCAGGGTTCGGGAACTTTGCCTTAGAAAAGAAATCAGAAACATATCATTGAATCTAAAGAATGTTCTAGAAGTAACTTTGTTTCACAGTGCACAACCACTCATCGACTGTTCAAGAGTCTTTGTCCGAAATGCTAGCCTTCTGCAAGTCAAGGCCCAGATCTGCACACACATTAAACACTAAATGGCTTGCAATCGATACAAAATTACTTACAAACTTACATACAATTGATGCAACGCAATACCGCGTCAGTTGGCACTAGCTGTCACATTATATAAAACATCAAAGCCAAAGTGCATCATCCACCACCGTTCTACGTCCACCACCAAATGTTTTGATATTGCATATTCTATCAAGCATCAATAACGCACTCAATAAACTCGGCCATAAACTGTTTTAACTTAACTCTTACAGTAGCTAGGCGAACAATTTTCTTGAATTTTTCGACAGTTTGAAAGAGCGAGTTTTGCGGGTGCACGCCGTTAGCCGCCACACCACCAGATGTGATTGGTTAAACACTGACCCAGTAATGCAGTTAGCACCACACAACCGGATATGATTGGTCATAACTAACCCACTGACCCAGTAATGCAGTTAGCACCACACAACCGGATATGATTGGTCATAACTAACCCACTGACCCAGTGCCACAGTAGTAATAAACAGTCATGCAATTCACAAAATGTTGGACATACAACAACTACGCACACCTTTCAACACCCGTCGATGACGATCATGACTACCACACACATCACCGTGCACCTTAAGGTCGGGTCTTCGAATCAAGCATCAAAACATCGATCAGAGATCGAGACGTCACCCAATCAGAGCGCTGGGATTCATTGCACGCCATTCGATAGACTGTAGGGAGCTAAATCTCAATCAAGACGCTAACCGATGGAAAAACCTGGCGTGGGTATTTCCCCTGCAGGACTCACCGTTCTCGATGTCGGGCGTCATCTCCCAGCCCATGCTGCGCTCCACTGCCATCTTCCACCACGCGCACCGGCGGCGCCGATCTGCAACACCACCCAGCGCGCTACAAAGTAGCAGTAGCACAACATAACACAATACTGCTGTGAGGAACGCACAGGAGCACCACCAACACTGTGCCTCACACACACGATCAAATCGGTTGAGTTAACGCTGTTCAATAAAGTTGTTGGCGATGTACAACAAGCAGGCAGGCATTATAGGCGTAGGCCTTTACAGAATAAATAGCTTTTGCTGCGTCTTAAATAAATAAATATCAAAATCCAGCAACTAATATTGACATCAACACTGAAACGCCTCGTGGACTGTACTGGGCATCACCGCTCCCAATGGAGCGTACCGGGCATCAACCCTCCCAGCGGAGCGTACCAGGCTCAGCAATGCTTGGCTTGAAGATGTCGGTGGTGCAGTCGTTCTGTGCGGCGGACCCGTTGAGCCTCCACACGTCCACTCCCTCCGCCAGCCCAGCAGCCATCGCCACCCCTAGTGCGGTCGTCTCCGGCATTGACGCACGCACTGTGCACGACAGATGTGCACACTGCACAGACACATCGACGCACGCACTGCGCAGACAACCGCACCGTACAACAACATGGAAGGAACTGACGGACAAAGATGTAAAAGCTTTTAATGGATAAATGAGCGAGGACGCGATAGATAGGGTAAGGAGAAGGGCAGGTGTCCATGGCTGTAAATGGCCAACCCTTGCGTGAGCAAAGAATGCTACCACAAAACGCGAGTGTGTGTGTTGTCATGGCGCTACAGTAAATCGATCTGTGTACTGCGTGTACTGCGTGTACTGCGTGTACTGCGTGTACTGCGCAGTACGCATAAAATATCATCTATTCACTTAAAATAATCTTTACAAGACACTTCGTCCCCAGGTGAAAAAACAGGCCAATTATTATTACTTAGAGTGGAAAAAGAAGAAAGAAGCGGAAAGAAATGATGGTGCCGATGAGTGAAGGGCATAGTGTGTATCTACAGGGTACGTTACAATGCGAGCACAGACCGACGTTGATGCCGAGGATGTCAGCCTGCAGCTGCATGAGCAGGTTGTTGCCCGTCATGCCTCCATCCACCTTCAGGGAGGCGATGCGTCGACCCCCCTCGCGATTCATCACCTCCAGCACCTAGCAGCACCACCAATCCTTCACTCAGCACCCACAAAACTGATTCATCATCTCCAGCACCTAATAGCACCACCACCAATCCTTCACTCTAGCATCCACTAACAGAACTGATTCATCACCTCCAGCACCTACTAGCACCAAGAATCAGTCACTTGAGCACCTACAGAACTGATCAAAAACATAGAGAGCAAACATAGAGAGCAAACATAGAGAACAAACATAGAGAGCAAGCAGAGAGCAAGCATAGAGAGCAAACATAGAGAGCAAACATAGAGAACAAACATAGAGAACAAACATAGAGAGCAAACAGAGAGCAAGCATAGAGAGCAAACATAGAGAGCAAGCATAGAGAGCAAACATAGAGAGCAAACAGAGAGCAAAAATAGAGAGCAAGCATAGAGAGCAAACAGAGAGAGCAAACAGAGAGCAAACATAGAAAACAAACATAGAGAGCAAACATAGAGAGCAAGCATAGAGAGCAAACATAGAGAGCAAACATAGAGAGCAAACATAGAGAGCAAACATAGAGAGCAAACACAGAGAGCAAACATAAAGAGCAAGATCAATTCACTCCAGTGTAGCCAATCACTGGAATCGTAATTGAATCTGCAAAATAATGAGTACACAACAGTTATTACACTGATTTTTTACAATCAATATTTATGAGTTGAGACCTTAGTCTTGGAGCTGATCTCAGATCAAATTTATTGCTATCTGACGAACCAAGCAATACTAAACCTAACCGTAACTCAACATGGAGTAATTGGGATGCAAACGCTTGTGGATACCAGGATAAGAAACAATAAAATGAGACGCTTTGAAAATGCAAGGATAAGGAACAACGAAGTGAGCCTGCTTAATTGGTCATACTAGATTGAGGAACAACGGAGTTATCCTTGCCTCTTTAGACTGGAAGCAGACGGCCTCGAGACAGGCGCGCGCGATGTGTGCTCGACTGGTGAACTGAGTGAGGCCACATATCGTCCTAACAACAACATTACACTGAGGCTTATATTCACCACTGAGAAGTATGAGTTGGCTGGCGCTCACTCACAGAAGCAGGGATATCTTAGAGAGGTCCCTCCATTACAGCCACCTCATTCACACAGTAAGAAGAGATGTTAAGGATGATTCACAGATTTGATGCTAAGAGGCATGATTGTTTGCTGCATCATATCTAATTAAATTGCAATACATTTTGTAGCAAATACATGTGTAGCAATACACTTGCAATAATACATTCGAAGCAATACATGACACTTGTTTTGTCTCAGAGTGTGTGACATAAGCAGGGTTACTAGAGCGCAGTATTAGTGCAAGTACCCTCGAGCGTTTGGCTGCCAGTAGGGACAGAAGAGGCCGGAGAACGCCGGCACAAAGTAGCATCCGGCCGTGTCGGGCACCGACGAGGCAAGGGTCTCTGCACACACGCACTGGCCTCACTCAACCTGGCTAAACATATATCATCCATGCTAACTTGTAGCATCAGCAGAGTGCATGTAGCAAGGGAAGCTATGTCACACGACACACTGCACACAGGCTAGAACTATGGTCATTAGGACTAACATGAGATAGTCTATAAGGTGGTCTACAGAGATCTGATTAATATGCAAAATAGCAATTGTAAAATAATTGGTTCAAAAATACGGCCATCAAATAATACAATTTAGTTCGGAGAACAAAAGGCAGCATGCCTAGAACAGTTAATTACTATAATATACAAAGATCGGCAGTGCAAAAGAAGAGAGAATGAAACGAGAGAGGAATCACCAACCAATATCTTCGTCGTCTCTCATCATATGCACGCTTTCTCTTAGCCACCGCACTGCACCACCGGCCACCGCCACCGAGCCCTGAAACACCACATAATCATGCAGCCACCGAGCCCTGAAACACCACATAACCGTGCAGCCACCGAGCCCTGAAACACCACATAACCGTGCAGCCACCGAGCCCTGAAACACCGCATAACCGTGCAGCCACCGAGCCCTGAAACACCGCATAACCGTGCAGCCACCGAGCCCTGAAACACCGCATAACCGTGCAGCCCTATTTACCAAGTATTGAAAGCTGAAACCAAGCCTGAACATTGAAAGGTTGACTATTGTGAAGTTAGAATAATGAACAAGATGTTCACGACGAGAAGCTTTGCATAATTCTCCTTTCAATAATGGCAAACAAAGTCAGAACCGCTTCCTTGTAATTAGTGATAGCAAACATTTTACTTTGATGCAATGCAAATAACTGATGAATAAATTTGTCAAACAAAGAATCAACTAGTAGATACCTCGAGAGCGTAGCAGGGCGGCTGGTTCTTGCCAAGCTGGTAGGCAACCGTTGTCAGCAAGCCGTGCTCTGACATGACCGCCTAGCAACGCATACAACACTCATCAGCAACCGTTGTCAGCTGCCTAACATTGTTGCCTCAGTGCAACACAACCAACGACCAATCCAATTCAGTTAGTACAGCACACCAGCGTTGTATTAAATTGTAAAGCACATGTCAAAAGTGGAATTAATTTATCTTGAAGTGAGAGTAAAATACAAATTGTCAGATCTTAGATATTACACGCAGCCACTTGAGATGACGACTTAGTACACGTTTATCTTGCAAGTGGTACGACAGGGAAGTTACAAAAATATCAACTTAAAGCCGATCAATCATTTGTATAGTTGTCGTACTGCGCCATATTCACCTCGGAGCCAGTGTTGTAGAGAAGGAAACAGCCAGTGCCATAACTGCAGCACAAGATTTAATTGTTAACAGAGAGCCAAAAATTAATTTGAAACAGCTATTTGGTTTAAATAGTTTATTTTGTATAGATTTTATACACTGTAGATTTTAAAGGGGCCTACTGCAACAATTTTGATTATAGTAAATTGCAATTTACTAAATATCTGCTTTCAAAAAAATGCTTTGGGTCAGTTTTTGGCCTGCAAAAGAAATTAATGGAATGTCCCTGATCTACATGGATCCATAATGATTGCTGTGGCTCATAATCATCATAAACCAGAAAACTAGAATCAGCATAACTCGTTCAAGATCCATAGCCATTCACGTTAAAAAGAAGAGTTATGAATGTAACAATCACAAGAAGAAAATTTAGGACAATCAACAATATCGACACATACAAAAAAGTTGAAACACAACAAAGACCTAATATACTATAATATCAATGCGTTATCAAGCGTGGACAACATTGAAAATGTACACAACATAATTCATTGTAATTGGTAAAAAAAATAGAACTTAAGAATAGAAAGCAAAGCTCTGCATGACAATGGAACAAAGACGGAACAGAGACAAACTCACGTATTTTTGACCTGACCTCGATCAAGGCAGCCCTGACCAACCAGTGCTGCCATCTGGTCACCAAGTATCTGCAGAGAACCAATCAGATAGCAGATATCCACTGCGTTTTGTTTCAGTGATTATTGCTTGCTCAGTTCAATATTGCATCTATTCTCTTTGCTTAGTAAGCAGCAGACCACTACACACACTGACTAGCGCCCTGATTAAAATTACATTATGTAACCATGAAGAAGCTTACTTTGCTACACGCCTGCACGCAGCACTACAATTACAAATAACACTATATAAGAAACATGCACGACAGAGCCACTCACGCCACTGATGGGAATTCCCTTGAGCGATGTGTCGCATAGGTGACCGTATATTTCCGACGACGTTCGTATTTCCGGCAAGACCTCCATCGGAATCTCGAAAAAACTGAAAGGCAAAAACTGATATTTTGCCACAATATCAGAAGTAGCGCAACTAATGCATGATTGTTGTGTGAAAATGATATGTTAAAGAAGTAATTAGTGGATTACTCCTAGCACAGTCATTTGATAAATACACTGATAAACTACCAACAGCTAAATTTGAAAATAAAGTCTACACTCAGGTAGATATTAAATAAATACATACATAACAGAATTGAAGCTAGCGCATCACACTTCAAAGAACCATAACCACAAAAGGCGTTTTGTGGCCGCATTCTCAGCTTACGCAGGGGTAGACCATTTTCAGCCATGGACACCCGCCCTCCATTTTATCCTATCCGTCGCATCCTCACGTCTTAATCCGATAGATATCATTAGATATCTCTATTAGTATCCTCACACTACATCAATGAACCAAACATCATATAAATACCACAGTTCTTTAATTGACCTCAGAGCTGGATATTAAACAAGAGTTCAAAGCGTGGAATGTGATTACTTGCACAGATCCTTGTCCCACTGCAGCGTGTGAATATTCATGAGCATCGTGCGACTCGCATTCGTGACGTCCGTCAAAAACTTGCCCCCTTCCACACCGCCGGTTAAATTCTAAAGAAATCGATAAAATAAGTATAGGCTCCACTGATTAATTTCTATTTTAGAAAGAGCACAATGCAGAAAAAATTTAAATAATTAAAAATTTAATATTAACTCAGTTAATCTGTATTTGAAATATAGCACAAATTTTGCACATTAATTAACCACATTTTACTATAAACTACTTTATTATAAACTATTTTATTATAAACTACTTAACTAAATTTAGTAAAAGCTTTGGTCAATTCTTTTAATCATTTAGCTGCAAACAAATATTGCATTAATAACAGACAGAAAGAGTGTTATAAATTTAATAAAAATCTGAATATAATTAAATTTGTTCTTTTCTTAAGACCGATATTATTAGCGGTTATTTGCAACAAATTTAATAATAATTTTAAATGCAAAATTCTATTTAGGAATATTTTGCTTCTTCTTCTTCAATGTTCTGCCACATGGCAGGTCTTTAGTGTCCAAACCTTCAGCCCTAGCCGATCTTCAGCCCTTCTCTTCATCTCTGCATACAATTCCTTCTCAAGCAGGTCGTACATCATCCCAGAACATTTTGCGAACAGAAACATTTCTATAAAAAACTTTAAATCCATCATTAGTCTATAAAAGTAGTATTATTATAGGTGCACAATAAGCAGATCAGCCGAGCTGTGAGAGCGGACAGAGTACCCAGAGCAGCCAGGAGTCGACGGTCCCGAAGCAGCAACGATGTTTCTCAATGGCGAGGCGCACCTCGGAGCACCGCTCCACCAACCAGTGCATCTTCAGCGCACTGAAGTAGGTCGAGAGAGGCAGGCCACAGCGCGGCTACGCACAGCAACACACCCAGCCACTCAGCACGCAGCAGGCCACAGCGTGGCTACGCATAGCAACACACTCAGCCAATCAGCACGCTCGACCATTCGACTGTATGGGACCTTGTGATATAAAGATTGTCATCAGAGGTTAAATATTCACTGAGCAGTCAAGTGACACCAAAACACTTGTCCAATTGATGTATCAGGCTGTCAAGTGCCTTCGCCTACGCCATAAAACCTCTCCTTGTCAATGCAATGCAGCTACGACACATAACAAATATAAGTTTACCTTAGCATTTAGCAACTAAATGTGAACAAATGACACAAGACAAATAATTGAAAGGTAGAACAAGCTACATTGCCCTTGATAGCCATCAACAGTCATGACACCGCGATCCCCGACAATGGATATTGATGGAAAGGTTGGACTCACTCGGAGATGGTCCTTGTTCTTGCCGGGAGTCCTAGCAATCATCTTCTCAACCGTCTGCGCCGTTCTGGCATCCAACCACACTGTGCGACACAACCAACCAATCAGGATCTAGGTCAGACCCTGGCATCCAACCACACTGCGCGACACAACCAACCAATCAGGACATACATGTCACCCAGGAGCTGGCATATAATCACTGTGCGACCAGGGCTTGATCTGCCAGTCGCCAAAATAGAATTTTTTAAGCAGTCGGTGAATTTTTTTTCCATTTGGCATTTGGCATTTTTTTCCAAACAGACTGCGAGACACAAGAAACCGAGCAGGATCTACTTCAGACCCTGGCATCCAACCAGACCGCGTGACACAAGCAACCAATCCAGATTTACTTCGGATCGATGCTGTATTGAGCCATGAAATCAAGTACGGCAGCAACGGATCAACGACATCATCTAAATCTCAAAACTAGTAATCGCTTGGAGGCTACACAGTTTCAACTATAGTATCACAACACGTATCAAACAGCTTCAACAACTCGAGTCACAAAAACAGAACAAAATAAATGCATTCAATGGTCGGATCAATCGCTTGTAGGGTCACACAATATCCACGAATGACAGCTCAAGCAGGTTTGGCAGATTTGTTACGCGCAACGAATAGCACAAGCAGCTAAAACAAATCACCCTCATTAAGGAATTCAAACAAAGAGCAAAACATTCAATTAACTAATTATACACGAAATTATACACGCCGCGCATAATTGACAAATCGTGCAATAGATATCTGGGATCTCAAAGGAATGAACTCAGATACAATAATACTCGCAATACAGGCAATGCAATAGGGTACCAATACAGGCAATGCAATAGGGTACCAATACAGGCAATGCAATAGGTGTCAATACAGGCAATGCAATAGGGTACCAATACAGGCAATGCAATAAGGTACCAATACAGGCAATGCAATAGATGCCAATACAGGCAATGCAATAGGTGCCAATACAGGCAATGTAATAGGTGTCAATACACGCAATGCAATAGGGTACCAATGTAGGCAATGCAATAGGGTACCGATGGCGTTGTAGAGAGGTCTGCCGGTCTGTCGATCCCACGCTATCGTTGTTTCTCGCTGATTCGTCACACCAATAGCTACAAACAGGTAGCCAGCCCCTACAACTGTGAGCAAACATTTTCTCACATATCTCAGATTGCATCAAATCAACGGCTGAATTAATAACTCCAGGAAACCCAAGAGCGACTCTAAGCGTACACATGGAAGGCTTCCAAGCCATGAAACAAAGTCTGATCATTATGCTGGTCCATTGAAGCCCATTAACCAAAGTCCCATCATTACTGCATGTATCAATGGGAGCAATTAAATGTTTAGTAAGTGCCGTTGCACCACAGTCAGTAGGACTACCGTGCCTGTGAGACCAGCTCAAGCAGTTAGACCACAAACAATTCAATAATATAAACAGAGCTTCACTGTATCAAGAGTGTCAGCAAAGAGCACAAATTTCATTCCATTTTCTAATTTTATTTGTTCCAGCACGAACCTTCTAAATAAAACGCATATACTAGATAGCTTACAACTCAGCCTAAATTAGAAAAGGGATTTTTTACTAAACGCAAAGAAATTTCGCTCTCCTTAAAGTGCTTCAACATGGCAGGTCTCTGGCATCCAATCCTTTCAATAGGTGTTGAGAACCTTCAAACCTTTGATCAGGGTTGGACTGATGTTGAGAGCCTCCAGGTTCTCCACCGCCTTGTTGATGCATGTCCTCACTGAGTTGAGTATCTCCATGGGATCCTCCTCTACCCATCTGACCAGCCAATCAGCATCCACCTCAGTAACATTGCAGCCAATCACCATCCACCTCAGTAACATTGCAGCAAATCAGCATTATCTCAGTAATACTGCAGCCAATCAGCATTTATCTTAATAACATTGCAGCCAATCAGCATGTATTTCAAAATATTCAATTTTCTACCGTTAATTCAAGAAGAGCTCAGGCCACCAATATTTACCTAAGGCAGCGTGACAGTATATATTTTGGAGGAAAACACAACTGAGAGTGCAATAATAATGAAGAACTTTGATTACTGCTGATACTGTTGCACACTAAGTGCTACTCATTCAGTACAGACTGAGAAATGCACTTCCTGCTCAACAGATTAGAACAGAATAAACTATCCCAGCGCATAACTGCTCTATGATTGCAATCACTTGATGGTCAAAAGCTTCCTTCTGCCACTTGGCAGTCTAGACTCAAAAAACACTTCAGACCCAATACCTTGTAATCATTGGCAAAACTATGCTCTACAGATCTGATCTCTCTTGTCTGATCTACAGAGGAAGTTCGATCTGCTCGTAGAGTTAGGTCTAATCGGGCGAAACTCGTAGTGATTATACAGTATATTGATTTAATTCTTGAGAAAATCATGATGAATTGGTTCACAGCAATTTATGAGCCATCAAGTACAGATTAGGGACCAGTTGAACAGAGTTGCTCAGAATAGAACGGTCATCTCCAAGTGCTGTCCACAAAGTAGAATGTTCAAGGATCTATCAATCATGCTGCTATGCACAATATCATGCTGCTATGCACAATGTCATGCTGCTATGCACAATGTCATGTTGCTATGCACAATGTCATGTTGCTATGCACAATGTCATGTTGCTATGCACAATGTCATGCTGCTATGCACAATGTCATGCTGCTATGCACAATGTCAATTTTTGCTCATAACGCTGAGAGAGTTTACGAAAAATTAGACCCAAACTCAACAATTTCACAAAAATATGCAAAAGCACTAGTCGCAAAAATTATTAATTTAAAATTGTCTATATTACTCTTCTAATACTATTTTTAAATACAGTTGTCTAAATAAAATAAAGACACAGACCCTTCTTGTGGGGTGAACTGTCTGATTTCAGTCTGATGGTATGTGATCAGCTCGGCTGTCACACTATCAAATATCTGCATGCAGCAAACAGCCGAAAAATCTTAGAAATCATCGATAGCAGCCTAAAACAGCTCTAGGAGCTAGCAACTGTGTTGCCGGCATCACGCATAGAGGCGATGACACGGAGAGGGAGGAGGAGGGCACACGCACCCTTTTAATATCTCATTGTTTTGCTGCATTATAGTAAAAAAAAAAGAAAAAAAGGCTTAAAACTAGCGTCATGCCAGACAGACTCGTCGAGGTTCGCTGCGTGTCGAGGAGGCTGGAGCGGATGCTTTGCTAAGCAACGTCGCAGTCGCAAAGTGCATTTTAACTTAAATATCCGACTAGAGGTTAAATAGATACGCTCATGCATAATGAATGTTCAGAAATTATTGTTTATTTACGTTCAGCGACAAGGGCTTTATTTTTAAACCACTCTCCTCTCTTCCCATAGTCTGACTCTTGTGGCTTCAACTTTGGCAACGGTACTATATAAAACCTAGTGGCAGTTAATTGACTTAACATACAATACTATCTAGACACACTACATGCCCCTCTCGCTCAAGTTGATCAGGACCAACGCTGGGAACTGTCCAGCTGCAGGACTCACGGTCAAACTGGACCATGTACAAATTAGAATCCAATCCATTCTGTTCTGCCACAGAATCTGATGACAGTTCAACGATTGCAACAATGTGCAACAGGCAGTAGTGCTCAGCCGAGTCCATATAGTGTAAATAATCATTGACCGCATCAGGCACAGAAAGAAGCTATGCGGGAATGGATTAGTGCTAGACCACCATATTAGTGAATGATGCAGCTGCTAGGCTGATCAATGATCCTCTCCCTACTGCACTGTCAAGCAACAGGTCCTTGGCATCCAATTTCTCCACGCCTGGCGATCCTACTCCATTTCCCTCATGTTTCCATACCATTTTCTTTTATTGGTCTATCATTCCTATTCTCTTCCTTCCCCTTGTCTTCAGTATAATCAAGGCCTTTCTAAACATCGCCATGTGGACAGCGAGGCACTGTACACTCCCGCTAGTTCGTCACACACTTCCTTATTTCTACACCGTGCTCCTAGAAAATTTAAAACTTAATGCCAAATTTACAACACTCTATCATGATGTCTCAATATATGATGAAAAATTGACACGGATAATTGTCAGAAAATTGGCACGTATTTAGACATAACCCTTTCCCACGATATAAAAAATATTTAAAAAAACAATTGGCATCAGTCGGCTGTTTTTTGGCGCGACTACATATGGGGGACACTTTTAATGTAAGGGGAGACTTTATTTCCTTGCGAATCAAAAAACGTTATAACTTCGTTGTCCATTCTTCTATGAATCTCACAATGATGTGAGCTAGCCACGATTCGCATTGCTACCCAACTGCAAGCAAAGAAGTCGGCTAGCTTTTGTGCTAGGACCCTTTGATTGCCTCATGAGGGCGAGCGTTTTGTATGGGGCAAAGGGGAAAATCAAAGGGGCAAAATCGTGCATGACACGGTGTGCGGCTCTGTCTGCAGCCTGCTGCTGCAAAAACATTCACAAAAACGCCCATCCCAACCCAACGGTCACCGTCCTAGAAAAAGCCTAGATTTGTAATCATGAAAGTTGCACAACTTCAATGGTCCATAGTTTCTAACCATATAGAGATACCAGCGTCCAAACGATCTAATCACTGCCCATTGAAAACTCATCTATCACAATTCATCTCAGACTTAACAGGCACACAGGGACTGGAGTGAAATGAAAGATGATTTATGATCAATATAAAGCAGCAGCCTAGATCAATCTCAAGCGTAGGGCAGTTCCAAGTAAGCTAGGCCCATAGGACCATAACGAAGCGCTTGATTCTTGAACAATTTACTTAATAACTGCAGTGGGTTGTAAATAATGACCATTGATTGGACTGACAGAGTAAAATCTAAAATACAAATATGCGCAAGACCTAACAGTGTACAGAGTGGGCTCCACTCAGCGTCATTAAATCAAGTGTTATTACCCACTCAAAGACAGAACAGAGTTCTATATGATGTAGATATATGATGCATCGACCAATGATCATATGGCCTTTGATAGTAATAATAAATCTAATTTTTCCTTGACAAGTTTGAACGTTGGTAACTCTGCCTAGTTCTTAGGTTAATTATTTTTTAGTTAATTTGTTGTCACTTACACGTTTATAATTATCTAAAGTGGTTCTCAAACCTTTTTCCTGCAAATCACTGCAATTTTGTCACAAATGTATTACAAATATGATAAAATTAGCTAGGCCCATGGAAGGATGGGAATATTTCTGCCCCCGCTGCATTCATAGCGAAACATAACTTGCCTATGTACAGGCAGACCTTGCTGATCGCATTAATATAAAAATAAAAGAATCAATATTGCGAGTAGTTCTTTACGCACGTGCCGGGTGTGTCCGCAGTGACGGCTGTTCTGATACCACTTCTTTACATGTTCTAAACTAGCACAGTTTAGTCCTCACACCTTCCAATGTTGTTACTCAATAAGAAAACAGTAGCGAGCTGATGTAGTGATGATGTAGTGATGATGTAGTGATGATGTAGTGATGATGTAGTGATGATGTAGTGATGATGTAGTGATGATGAAGGTATGTTGAGTGTCCAAGGCAGCTGCAGAGAATTTGATGTGCGACATGAAAGTCTGTTCTTTGTTACAGACGATACATCATACCCCAAAATTGCAGGTGATTGCATTGATAATGCATTAATGCATCATACAAACATGCACTAATAGCGCATTCTGTATAATACAAAATATATATGTAACTAAAATTATTTATATGTCAATAAAAAGGCAATTGTTTAATTGTGGCCTAGCGATAAAGGCCTACTATATATACGACTATCGAGGCCTACTATACAGCGATAACTAGTGCTTTTTCATATATAGCTAACATCTTATCGGCAACGGTTTGATGCGATGCTAATTTCGCCCATGTATTTCGCGTGCAGATGCTAGCGTCAACGAGTTCAATCACCGAAGAGAGGGGAGTCAAACAGGAGAACAAACAAGGGTACCGCCCCGCGTACCGGCAATGTAAACAAACCATGTGCTCGCAAACATAAAACAATCCATTCACAAAACTATTTCCCAATAACCCCTAGCATCCTCTGATTTCTCTCCAACAAACACACCGCCCCCACAACACCATACGGAATGGGAAAAGACGTTAAAAAGAATTAAATCAAGGCGATCTCACGAGGAATCTCGAGCTGCTCGTCCCCTGGTCCACGGCGCCCACCAGAGTCCTTGTATCCTCCGCCATCTTGCCGCTCGGCTGAAGGGCCCACAAGCGTGACCAGCGGTAAGCGCGCGCCAGCCAATCACGCCGCGGCCACGAGACGGGCATTTAAATACCCTGGCGTGTATCCTCCCGTGTACAGCGGTGCAAGGTCAAGGTGAAAGTTTCTGACCAATGGTAGGAGGTCAACGGGCATTGTGTGGGGAGGGGCCAATGTCAACGAGTTGGCAAAGTGCCATTGAAACTAAGGTGTCGTTTACGTGCCACCGGTTTTATTTCCAACCCATCATCAAGAGCCTTAGAGCATAGGGCTAACTTACTTTAGCATTATTATCATCATATAAACATAAACAATACAATTATTTTAAAAAGAGATAGCTTTAACAAATAACGAAAAACAGTAGTAAAAAAATTGCTTAAAATGCAAAGAATTAATTACACAAATATGACGAATGTGTATGTATATTGCATTTGCAACGCAACAAAAATATGTCATGCAAACGGAGATAGAAAAAGCATCATTTTCTTGAATCGTAGGTGCGGGAGAAGTGCAGCAGACTACATACAGAAAGCGGATTAAAAAAAATAAGTTTTAAGCCTGGATTTAAAGAAGAAGAGGGACTTAGCCGATCTGATGTCCTCAGGTAGCTGGTTCCACACGGCCTCGGGCGCGCTGGTCCGACATTATTACATTATTACATTATTATACATTAAAAAATGACATTATTAATATAATAATTACTAAATAAAAAATGCGACTTTCTTTTTAATGCATTAAAATAGAACTAATTACTTTATTAGGACACAATGATGCGCATCTCATTGCTTATTTTCAGTTAAATATTATTATTATTTTTTCCTTAGTTTTTAATTATTCTGATGTTACAAGTACATTATTGAATAGGTAGGACACGGATTGACTGACGCGGATAATAATGTGATGATGATGTTGATGTTTAACACTACAAAATCTTACAGTTTAAAGAAAGTTTTTGTGTGGTCACACTTACAAAATAGGTATTGCGTGAGCGATATTGGAGGTTTTTAAATATTAAAATGTCAGAAGTGACATTTTTTCATAGAAAACATGCAAGAGTTAGGCTGTTTTGAATCCTAACAAAAATACATAGACTGAAGAAAGCAACGGATACTATTTGACATCAAGAATTTGTGAAGAATGGAATCAAAAAGCGTCTCACGTGGGTACGGCGCAGCCACTGCAGCCTATATTTTAGGCATGAGTTCCAGCATACGATGTTATATCCTCGAAGTATATTTACTTGCGTCGCGCTAGAATATTTTAAATTCATTCTAAATGAATGAAATTATATGTGTTTATATGTTTTGTTTCTGTTTTTTTGTGACGGAATAGGCGTAATTGTTTCTGCTGACAGTTCGTCAAAGTCTGATGCAAAGTCTACGAAGAGTTTCATGCAGTACCAGCTGTGCACTATCTGTTACACCAATCACAACAAGGGCAGGAAGCACGCTCTCTACTCCAAGCAGCACAAGACAAAGCTGGACGCAATTCTCACCAAGTTCTCCAAGAAGGCAAGCTCTCGTTTTAGAGTCATATTAATGCAAAAATAGATACTTTATGATTATTGTTTAATACGAAAATACGGTTATATTATCGTATTCTTATCGTTTTTCTGGTGTATTTATAATGAAAGATTTAATTCGAATGACATTTTAGTTATTTTAGAGCGCTAGCATGCTTTTTGGAACCTCCAGATTTAAGTCACACTTTTAGATATCTTGTAATAAATTATAGCTGTATAATGTATTTGAAACTGTCCTAATACAATTTGGATCTACCCAACAGTCCTACTGATTTATTCAGGCAGAATTATTTGAAGTATTTTGGCAATGAATTTGTTTCGAATACCATCAGATTGGAGTAACAGTAACAGTTTAATACAATCTGCAGCTATCAGTCACGCTATAGATGTGAGATATGCGATGACAGATATCGGAGGCTCGGCAGCGCGTGAGCAGCATAGCGGCGCGTCAGTGCACGAGGGAAGAGCTGCCCATCAACTTCTGGTGTCACTGCTGCGCCGATGAGTTACCGAGGCACTTCCACAGGAGCGACGCGGTAGTGGAGGATGCAGGCATCCTGTTGCACCTTGCCAGGTTAATACTGCTGCAGCTGGCCAGTGGCCAAGTTAGAATATACTCTTCATCTGGCCAGGTTAAAATATACTGTTTCACCTGGCCCATGTTCGTGTTGTCAGTTACGAATTAATAAGACGTCTTTCAAAAAATTACGGTTGATTTTTTGACAGAGATCTTATTTCTTTTATCGTGCCTTGTAGTTCCCTTGTAGTTCAGTAAGGAGATCCTTGATTGGTTTACTGAGTGTAATTGCATTTAATTATTGTTGTATTTTAGTGTGCGGCACAGAGAGAAGGTGCAGGAGTTTTGGAAATGGAACTTTCTACCTGAAACAAGCATGGATGCATTTATCATGTCGGACGAGGAACTGCTGAAGTATTGATTGCAGTTCCATTTGAGTGTATTCTGTTTAAATGTGTACAATGTGGGTGTCATCATTTGATGATACCAATATGATGCCCATATCTCGTAACTTGATGCCATCTTTTTTATGGATCTTAGACTGCAAATTCTTGTAATTGATATTGTGCTATAGGTACAAATTGAATGTTTAGTATTGGCTTCTTTAATTCTTGAATTAATTGCTGGTTGACATTCGAATTACAGTCGATAACAACTTGCTTTGGCTAAGGGTCCTTGGAATGTAATTTTTTTGTATGCGGCCAATCCATATATTCGCATGCGGACGTGAAAATTTGTGAGAGAATAAAGTTATTTAGTTTTGCTGTGAAGGTTGAAGGAAGAGATTGACAGCAAAATGGTTGACTACGAGCAGCGGCAGCAACAACTCATATCTAGGGCATGTTGAACCATTCAGTGTTTTGTGCTAGATGGCGTTCCATCTCTTTATTTATTGTTTTTTGCTTTTCTAGGGGCACAAATAGAATTTGAGACCACTTTAGATTTTTTGAACATGGAATAATGCTCATCTTAGCTTGATATTGTTGTTTTAACATTATTGTATCAGATATTGATTGTATGAAGAATTGTAGCTTGGAGCCTATATATGAATATATCGTGGGCTGACTGCAACAACGCACCATATCAATTTTTTGGAGGTACCGGTATGGACTTCTGTATAGCAGAATTTTCTTTAGAATGAGATCTATTGAGCTACAATGCACTATCTCGTGAAAGAATAACCTAAAACGTCTAAAAATAGAAAATAAACGCATGTCTGCACCAGCAAATGAGGTTTTGATGACAGCAGCAATGCACCATGTACGATGGTGCCTTGTAAACTTGCTGTTAACTACTAAAGCTACAGAGCACCATCTCATTATTATAATGGACGTTGGTGCTTTAATTGTAGCCTGAAGGAACCAATTGAATTATGTACAAAGCAACAAAGCAGCTTTGTTGCTTTCTGAATTATGTACAATTGAATTATGTACAAGGTACCAAAGCCACACAAGGCGCTTTGCGGCTTGTACAGATTTTGAAAACGCGCTTTGCAGCTTGTGCGGCTTTGGTAAAGCCGCTTTGCTGCCTGTGCGGCTTCGCGGCCTTGCTCAAAATCTAGGGTTATGGTTAGGATTCTCTGCCAAGTGCCAACTCTTTGAATACAGTTCTTGAACGCATGCGGTTGTTTGTAAGCTTTAATAACAGTATCAGTTAAGACTGATGAGGTACCAGTTGCATCAATGTGTTGACTCAATTATCATAGACATTCCTTTTTGTTGAATTTTAAAGGATGCTGGATATGATGCAATGAAATTAATGCTGTAGGAATAGGATTGTATGAAATTGAATACTGTGGGCTTCAATAGTTTAACAACAAGTCATTTTTAAATTATTGCCATAAACGCTCCTTTAGTTTTTGCGTCAATATTGCGACAGACTTTCTCATTATTAATAATTGTCAAAAAACTTCATGAACAAATTTATTCATCAAAACTGATTGTGCTCAGAT
>JAQIWG010001320.1:0-25152 GCA_034695025.1 Chamaedrilus cognettii
CCCATCAGCATGCCAAACCGTTTTGGCAAAATCATGGCAGTCTCTAGTATGACAAATTTCTGTCAGCCCCGCGGTCGTGAGTTGTACACGGAAGCAAATAGGCTCGCGCGCGCATCACCTCTCCCCCCTCGCTTGTTGGTCATCGGAAGAAAATCTCGATCATCTCCCCTCAACTATTTCTAGAACCGCCCATGATTTTTTGTACATGGTCGCCTGATGAATAATGCTTCATGCCTACAAATTGCCTAGCAATGCAGTCGTTTGGTTTGAACTATATATCGCTGTGGATGTGTACTAATTTGTGGGTGAAGCGCTGTACCGTTGCCCAGGGTTGATGCGATATCAAAGATCTTCCATTGTTGCTAACAACGCTAAGGCAATCCTCGGTTTTCAAAAAACTGGTTAGAGCTGTAACGGAGAAAGTTTTCTCGGTGGTACAACTATAACCAACGAAAATCTGTGTACGGGCTATTGTATTTCAGTGATGTTGAACATTAACTGGTGCTCATCGTAAGCCAATGGTGAATTATTGTTGTATTGATATTATTTAATGTGTAGTCTGTTTATGCAGGGTGCAACATTGTAATCGACTTGCGACATTGATTTGAGTAAATGAGTTTTTCAACTGTTGTGAACTAGCTATTCTTCAGCTTTTTCATCGCTTTAGTTTGGTTAATTTTGCGGCACGTTTGCAACGATGGCCTCGATGGTGAACCCGAGCTTTGTTTTGTCTAGCTCCCAACACCTGTAGTCCTGATGCGATCTTGACAGAAACACGCGATATTGTGAAATACAAGTCATCGATTTAGCGCGGCAGCTGTTTCTCCCTAATTGTTTACGGTCTGCCTGTCAGGTTGCTGTGCGACAGTGTCACCATTATCACGCGTGGTTGCAAACAATCACGTACGTTGAGTACACCACTGCATGCACATGCCTGCATTCAATACCTTGGAAGTGAGCCAACGCCATTGTACTCCTTCGCGCCGCGTCGGGTCAATAAAGCGCAATGAAAGCGTACAGCTACTAAATTGGAGGGGTCGCCAGCGCGGTTTTCTCCGAATTAAATGAGCTCCCCTTGGTCTTTAAAAAAAAATTCTCTCTTAGTTCTTAAAGGAAACAATGTCATGCTCCATTGCTGCTATACATAACTAGATTTACTTAATATAAGTGTAGAACTCCTGCAGGTCACGAACTCTTTCCATAGAAAATTTCAAATTGTTGCGCAGCAGAAGTCTCTCAAAGCTGTTTGCAATTAATTTCACCAACACCTTTTCCAGATCGAGGGGCAAAATTTTTTTACGATCGCATATTTTCTGCAAAAAATTCCGAGACATTACCCTCGTTTTTCCTTGGTCATGATTTTTCCGTGGACAACAACACATTATCTGTTCAATACTTCACACACCCCCCCCCTCCCCTTCTAAATTTGCTCCCTGCGCCTCTGATTGTGACTTCTCTGCCAAACTATGCCCTGACTCACGCGCCGCTGCCGGCCCATTCGCTAACCGTGCATCTAGGCTAAATGTACGGCCTAGTGCTTTCGTTGACTCATTCCAACAACTGTCGCGCGAATGCTGTGTGACGGCATTGCTATAGTGTCCTGTAGCTAGCGGGCGCCTAGTCGTCTGCCGTTCTTCGCCGATCCTTTCAGTCCTTCATGAATACGATTTTGTTCTTGAGGAGAGATAACAAGAGAACAAAAGCTATCCTGGGCGCAAGGGCCGGTGACAAGTTCACCTGAGCGCGTGGCTTTCAGTCGAGAATTGCTATTCCACTGATCTACCTAAACCAGCACGGTTAGGTAGCCTGCATGTAGGTCATGACCATAGTTCCGTGTGTACGCCTGCATAACACGCAGCAGTCCAATGTGTAAACTAGACACTGTAATTATGAGGACTTCTTTATTTATATGTACAGCGTTTTTGCGGGTCTTTCGACCTCAAATCGGATTTTTAAGAGATCTTGTGTACGGCCCATTTATTAGACGACAGAGCCTAAAGCTGTCTTGGAGATATTTCAATAAGGCTTTGCAAAAATTTCTGAATGATTTCTCCATCATCAGTTACAGTAGACTGTAGAGCGTTGCACTGTGCGTTTTAAAATCGTCTTATAATGGTGAAATTACACCTTTCGATCAAAACGAAGGAAGCCTTCAAAACGAAGGAAGTTATGTCATTAAGGACTGAAGCCGTATAGATTACTATAGAACTCGTCCAGCCGACATGACGTCTTAACGACAAGACTTCCTTCGTTTTGAAGGCTTCCTTCGTTTTGACCGAAAGGTGTAATTTCACCATTAGAATCTACTGGAACTGCCAGGGGCCATCCCGTTACGCTACTAGCAAATAAAATGTTTGCGCAACTTCCTAGCACCACCTGGGTGTTATGAACTTCATCGTAAAACGACTTAAGGCAATTCGCAATATTATTAAGACCAGATTTTCTTTTCTTTGTCAAAACGCCTTTATTTAAATGCGTTTTTTTCTTAGTTTTCGGAAAATTTTCTATAGAATTGTATTCCGCGCGCATCTATTATTTTTGTGCTGCCAGTGTTAATAGGGCCGTAGAGCCATAGGCCCATAGCCTATTCACTAAACCAATAGCCTAGCCTTCTGGTGTTCAGTCGGCAATCATGGTGAAAATAATAACTACAGTTAGCCATTGACAATCACAGAGTAATAACAATGAACTAATAGGGATTACTAGCCCTTTAATCTATGGTACTGCGCTATCAGCAGCCATAAAATAGTCATTGATGTGAGACTAAACTGCACCGATCAACCATAAGCTACAGGTTACAGCCGTTATGCAGTGCTGATGCAAGCGGAAGAAAATAAACAACAAACTGACGCTTGTGATCGACAACAATTTATAGATGAATGAAAACTACAGATCTAGATATTAATGTGAATAAGTTGATAAATCAGAAGAAACTCAGACAGAAGCCCAGTGCATATTACAATTAAAACTTTGCTTTCAACTTAGTGGGCTGAGCAGTATTAGATCGGCTGATCACAGGAGCTAATTTAGAAAAAAAAGATCACCGTAAAACTGTTGTGAACATATTAACAAAAAATCAAGGCTAAATGAATTTTCTCATTAGACAACAAAATGTCATATGACCGCCTATATAAACACAATTATTTCAAAACTTATTATATAATAGTATTGGTCCCAACTTAAAAAAGAAGAAATGCGCCGTGACTGCAGCTTCAAAAATATTTAATTGTCACTCTTTCCTTCCTTCCTTCCTTCCCCTCAGTTCTTGTTTACCTTCTTTATGTGCAAACATGGCGGCAAAGACATAATAAAATGTCTTTTTTAACGACGGATATTAATTATAAAAGAGGCATGCAGCCTACTACAGGCTATAGCAGCTAGCTGCTGTAGCCTGCACTGCAGCAGGCAGGCCTGCCAATGAAGGCTATAATAGGCAGTAGGCCTACTACATATATGCCCCGCAGGGGCCTCTAGGGTGGTCAGTGGGCCCCGCAGGGGCCTCTGGGGGCGGTAGGAGAGTCCCGCAGGGACTCTCCTACCGCCCAGGACGTCAGAGGTGGATGAGGAGGTAAGAGGAGGGCAAGAGAAAGGACCGAATTTTGAGGTTAAATAGTTATTTGCTCCAGTGCAACGTCTTCAATAAAAATTAATTGTAGTTTTGGTACAGTGCAACGTCTTTATATTATCAAGATAAAAAAATTGCTAAAATTGCGACCAATACGCAAACCTTTGCTAAATTAATGATGAACATAAAGAGTAGGCAATAAGAATGTAAAAGTCTGCACACTTCACATACACTCGAAGATGAAGAGCCATCAAGTGCTAGAGATTTAGTGGTCAATTCTAGAGCTACCAAAATCTAGCCATGATTCCACATGTCTCAATACTGCTGGTATCTCAAACATCAGCTTAGTTGCAACTAATTGGAAACTCCAACAACCTCATGTAAGCCATCGGTGCAGATTTGGCAGAATTTCTTCATGGTGACTTATGGAGTTTGACCAGTTAACATTACAAGGCATAAAAAATGCTGTAGTTCATCAAAATTTAATCAAATGAAACAAATTTTGATTTTAAATTCAAATTTTAATTAGGATTGTAGATGATTTGCAACGAATTGGCTCGACGTGGCTTTTTTTTGAGCGGACTATTTATGTTAATCACATGTGGTAGAAACAGCCCGCGCTTGGAATGGCAAACTCTCTCTGGGTCAAATCACCGATGGCTCAAGTGATCTAGTGCTTCATATTGACCACCCCAACAATAATACATCAATGTACAGTTTAACTAAATCAGATAAATCTACACAAGAGTGGCAGACGTTGATTTGCGATTCAACGTCACGTCACGCAATAAGCTTTTAGATCAATAATTACATTTGTGTTAATATGAATGGTAGATATACAGCCTACAAATCGGAACAGTTCCTAATAAAGAAAGCACGGTATGTTCAATAATTCATGAACATTTTATGTCAACTGTCATTTTATAAGCAGAAGCACAATAACCTAGAATCCGCATAGCTACATTAATAATGAATATATTGATTTGAGAGAGGAGATTACGCAACAAGCATATTCCTACCATTAGGCTCTGCAATGCTAGTAAGTGCTCAGCCATCTTAAATAGCCGATTATATCCAGATACCAAGCGCAATAAACTAAAGGGCATAGAATTACGCAACACTATATATGCTGAAAACTGACACATTCAAACATCGCTCAGTGATTTTCAGACAAGGCTCATTCACACTGACTAAAGGCCGTAATTTACAACCCAGCGCAGCAGCAAACAATGTTGCAATGACAAACATAACCAACGAGTGCCAAAGCACTCACAATAAGAAAAGAATGAAATCAATAGCATTTCAACCCGATCGCTGAAAGTGTCCGCCTATAAAGTCACAAGACTGCTTCACAAGTTGCTACTATGTAGAGGCATCAAATCAGTCACGTAATGTTCGGAAAAGTTTTAAATCTCCTCGATGATAGCAAGAATACCTACGACATGGATACAAACCACTACGTGGATAGCGAGGCATTGACCATTAACACATCTCTTGCTTTCACAAACTAGAAGGGGCTTCGGCAGGGATGGCCAGGGGGCACCAGCGACACCGCGATGTTAGGAATAGCAGCCCCACTACCACTAGCTACTCTATACACCTGTCAAACACACAAGCATCAACAATTCTGTGTTACTATAAACAATTAGTCGATTTGATTACAAGCATAAATTGACTACAGTAAATAGAAGAAGGGATTTGAAAAAGATAGAAATTCGTACACGTTTAAATTCATTAATTCAATTAATATTTAAATGCAGTTCAAAAGTAAGTCTCGACAAACAACAATGAATAAACAGTAAATAAATACACAATATATTAACAGAGTAAGTATATGTTCTTTTTACCCTTATTGGCTTAAAATAAAACAACAACAAAAAGCATACGGATCAAGAGGATTCTTTAATTATTAAACTAGGGGTATCTGTATTGAAGGTCAGATAAAAAATTGAGTTGACTTACGCTGAACCCGATCTGAAAACCATTCAAGTACAAATCAACTTGCAATCAACACAAACCATCAATCAACACCAATCAGCATCAAGCCAAACAGCAGCGCATCAAAGGCATCAAAGGATCAACGAAGCATCAACAACACAAAAAAGTCATCGTTGCAGATTAATCGTCAAAGTGTGGCTTTACCTCGTGCCTGTTTCTAGTTCATGTATGTTCCTGCCCAACCCACTCACTGTGTCTAGCCAATGAGGATGGAGCTCTGCGCACAACTGGCCAATTGAGCATCACGTTTAATATTAAATCGTTTCATCAACGAAAAAATAAATGTCATTGGTCATGGAAAATTTTCAAGCAAAAATTCAAAGGCATTTCATACAACTAAAAGTGTATTGACCGACAGTATGAATACATACAATGCCATAATCAAATTACGTCTCTCGTGTACCGTACTTCATCATAAAGCTTGATATCAACGGCAGAAAATTATTTCCGGCGTCTATAAAAAATATTTGATGCCGTAGAGTATCGATATAGAATATTTTATATCCTATGGCTAATGTCCAGCTTGTAATAAGATTCAAATATATTTTGAAATCAAAACATGGATATCGCAACTGTTGTCAACTAATATATATGCTTAGTATTTTCAATTCAAAATAAACAATCGTCTTTGGCATTAAAACCCGGAAAAAAATAGTATCGTGATTTAAACTTGAAACAATCGATATCCACTCATTGCTTTATCATCGATGCTAATATCTGAATGCAGAGTTAATCAAATACGCGTATCATATGTTAGAAAAAAACTCATCTCATTTATCGAGGAGAATAATTGCAGAAGTATTATGTCAAATATCTGAATACAAAATTCTATCCACCTCAGAAATAAATAAAAAAAATTAGCAAAAAATTCAGTTATAGAATGTATTATATTCAGTCATAAAATCTATTAAAATTATCTATCATAATTCAGTTATTGCATCTATTAAAATGACCTATATCAAATCAACCCTATCAACTATTATGCTAATTTTGTGCTAAACTATTTACTCAATATACAATTTATCGCATACAAGCCTGGCATCATGTTTCATTCGAGGTATATTACTGGAAGTTTTAATTGAATAGCGTATGGATTCCGTAGTAGATTTTGCTACTAGCATCATGAAACTGAATTGAACTGCACTATCTACCAATCAACGACGCAAAATAAAGGGAAAAGCATCTCTAGACTACTAGGTTAATCACTATTCGGCAAACTATTTCACAATAAGCCCAATGTTGGTGCTACTGATTAGTCTACGATAGAATTGTAAAAAAGTCAAAGGTATCAAATAATTGCCACATATGTCTTGGATGGAATAATAGATATATTTTGCCTCATCCTGAACAGTCTCAACACCATTAACCAACCAACACTGACTATCCAGAGACCAACAGTTCAACACAAGACATAGGAAGTTAAAACATAATTCTAGCAGAAAGAACCCAGTAGAAACACACGGCGTTGCGTATAAACGGTGAAATACCAGACGCTAGACGTTAAATCTGAACCAGCCGCAATCAAGAAACGACCCAACAAACAGCCAGACTGGAGCCGAAACAATTGACAGCCAAAAAAAATACCCACAACATCGCTTCACATATCACACCACAGTCACAGCCCTGGCTACAAAGTCACATCACTTACCGGCGCTCAGAGCCCATTGGTTGGCCTAGGCGTGCGGCTGGCCCTGATTGGTGAGGATGGCTGCGGCCTGCTGGTGCATGCCCTGTTGTCTGTAGTACTCGGCCCAGGCCGCGCTGTAGTCGAGCTGACCCGTAGCCTGGTTCACCGCTGAAACCACATTGTAAATTTACAATAATTATATGCACACAAAATAAAGAAAAAGCTTATATATTTAAAAGAATAACAAATAACTATAATCAGTATCAGCTTGTAATATATAGAGCAGCAAAATAAACAACTAACAAATTATCACATACCAGCTAGGGTCAATCACTCTCAATCCAATCATCAATCATTTTAAATGAAGATAATCATTGAAATTAGTTGGGTTCATTGGTTGCGGCTAAAATATATCTGGGTCAATTCTGCAAGTGTCCACCACTTACAGGGCTGGGGCTGCTGTTGGGCCACCGGGGCTGGTGCGACTGGGGCCGCTGCCGGCTGCACAGCCGGGTAGCCCATTGGCTGAGCCGGCATGGCTCCGGGCTGCTGCTGGTAGTACTGGGCGTAGTACGCAGCCCACGCGGCCGCGTTTGGATCAACGGCCGGCTGCTGCGCCTTGCCTGCAACAATCGTACAGGTTTGAGTTTTGAAAGGAATGACAATCGCTAGAAACCAGCAGAAAAGAAAAAAATCATAAAGATCAGTTGAATTACAGTACAGTTTAATAAATACTCCTGTTTAGTAAAATTCATTGTAAAAAAAGGCAAGATCATAATAGGCAAAATACTATTTAAAAGCATAGAGATTATAGCACCGGTACAGTGAAAGTAAAACTCATATTTAAACATTTAAAACACACACGATAATCTTACAATAATCATTGAATAAACGGTACCGCAATAAATAAAGAGATTATATCGTTGATAAACAGAAAACACTACAAAATCAGAGCGTCAAATAATAAAAAGATTTGCATTGTGGAGAGGTCTACTATCAAACTCTACTCATTGTACCGCCACCGATAGATAGCGGTACTGGTAGCGTTAGCGAATCCTCCCCTGATGATTCACTGTCGCATAAACTTGACACCCAGATATCAGCGTATCAATCTGGGCTCTAATGTTATGCTTACACATCAAAACAATCAACAACAATCATTCAAAAATTCTACTAAAACTGACATCTGTACTAAAAGAATGTTTTAATTTAAAACAAATGCTAAGAACTGAAAAATAGTACAAATAGAAATCATTTATAGAAAAATAAAATAAAAATAGAAGCAGAAGCTACATAATGAGCATATCTACAACAAATACCAACTCACTTGGATCGACGGGGGCTGGCTGTCCGTAGCCCATGGGGGCCTGCTGTTGGGGCTGGTAGGGGTTGGGCCAGGGCTGCCCGTAGGCCGGCTGCTGCGGCATCATGCCCGGCTGAGCCATCGGCGGTCCCTGGGGGCTGAAACATGCAATACAACGCGCCGTGAGAACATCTGGCGATATTCACAAATAGCTTGCGATACGACGAATGATGCACAATAGAGGTTCAGGTTTAATCATCTACTCAAAGAGCGACAAACAATGAGCGATTGAGTACATAGTGTAGAGAATTAGACGATCACTGCAAAAAATACACCATAACATAATATTTAAAGACAGATTATAACATCTTTTTATTTTACAGAATATGAAGCTGCATAGTGCATATTCTGCATAGACGCAATAACATCATCGTTCATCCTCTAATGCAGAATCTAAATACATAAAGGATACAAAAAAAGATGCTCAAGCCCATTAAAATTGCGGGCAACTATATATCAAATAATCATTAGCTTACTTTGGAGGTCCGTATGGGTTGCCCATAGGCCCGCCCATCGGCCCGCCCATCGGTCCGCCCATCGGCCCCATAGGCCCGCCCATCGGCCCCATCATTGGACCTCCACCAGGCATCGGCTACAAAACAAACATTAAAACTGTAAGACGAATCCGCATTGTTTTGATGCATCGCACATTTGCTGGCAGTATTTATCTCACGTTATTATTAGTTAATCATATTCATAACTCCTATAGTAGTTAATCATATTTAACTCATACCACAAGCGGATGCTGCAACCAATTTAAAATGCAACTACTATTCAATGGTCGCACTGATCACAATGCTGGCCAAACTGAAAGCAGTTCAGGGTGTACATGTTGAATGCCAAACTTTGAAATGCAATGACCAACAGATGTCTCAATACAGAGAAGTGTGCAAACATCAGAATGAAGGCTCTCCTCATGTGATAATCAGAAGAACGAAAGTATTGGTGATCATCATCTGTTTGCACATTCCACAGAAGAACCAATGACATTTCCTTCACAAGTAGATTTGGCGATCCTTTCCATCACGCATTAGTATGAGAAAATTTCACTGCAATGTTATGACGCGTTCAATTTAACTCCTCGACGCTAGCAACGGCACTCGAATCCCAATCTCCCCATGCTAGTGCACGATTGAAACAATCGCCGAAAATCCTCTCAGCTTTCAAAGCAAAACAAACCACAACACTGCTTCACCCTTGTGAAGCAGTGTCATACTCTTAAGCATGACAAATCAGTTTTTCAGTCAACCGATATAGTGATTGGAACTAGATCACACATTTGCTGCCGGTATCCGATCAGTGCCCTACCAGGCCGGCCTTCTCATGGATGAGTGCGATAGCGTGCTGGACTTGGTCCGGCGTGCCCTGGACGCGAAACAGGCGCTCGTGGGGATTAGACGACGAGTCTCTGTTGAGCTCGACGTGGGCGCCTGACTGACGATTGATCTCCCTGATCGTCTCACCCCCTGGGGGGAAAATGAAGAACTTAAAACAGCTCTAAATAAACAAGAACTGAAACTTAACCTGTGACCAGGTAGCTGCTACATTTGTTTAGATTTCAAAAAAGAACAAAAAACTTTAATCTGTAACTTTTACAAATTGTAAATCTAAGAATGAAATGGATTCCAACTGCTGATAAATTTTTTAAAACAGATTCGAATGGGTGCAGGTGCAAAATCAGCACATCAAATTGTCCTCAGATTTTAATCAGAAGAACGAAAGTATAATACAAATCATCATCTTTTGCACAACTGCATCTGTTTATACTTAATATGCTCATCAAGAACTAGAACAAGCACACAAATGATATCATATGTCTCCGTAGCAAACAAATAAAACAAAATGAAATATCAAATCATTCAAATATTCTATTTCACAAGCTGTATATTAGGCGCTCATATATGAGTTTTCAACAAAGAATGAAGACAAATTGAGTTGACACGACAGCACATACCACAATAACAGGAAAAAAACGTGCACAACCAACAACACTACGAACCCTTGCCGATGACAAGTCCGCACTTGTCGGCCGGGACGGCATACTGGGTTCCGTCGCCCTGGAACCCCCCGCGGGGTCCGGGGATACACCCCCCTCCTCCACCGCCCATGCCCCAACCACCCCCCCCTGCACCAAACCCGGGCCCACCACCCATACCACCTTGTCTCGTCTGAACATCACAAGAAATACACATACCGGTAAATAAACAATATAAATAAAATTAAAATAAACTTGTAGAGTGTTACAGAACAAGGCATAATTTAGTATAGGACAGAAACTGCAGGTTAGATCATAGGCTATATCTTGTCTACATAAAAATGCAAGAAACCAGATTGACGTCACTTAAATTTCAATAATAAAGTACGTGAATAATAATAATAAAAATTGTACAATCAATTTATATAGTTTTATAATAAATTTACAAGGCTTGCGAATAGATACACAAAGAAATAACTGCACACAAACAAATTCGCAAAGTGAAACACTTTATGCAAAGAACTGCATTGTGGAGAGGTCTACTATCAAACTCTACTCATGGTACGCCACCGATAGGTGGCAGCACTTGCAGCGTTAGCGAATCATCTCCTGATAGTTTATTGTTGCATAAACTTGACACCCAGATATCAGTGGACTCAACCTGGGCTCTAATGTTATGCTTTTAACTAAATGAATTAATAAAAATCTGTTCACTGGCAGTACTCAAGTTAAAATAGACTGTAACCTATTAACTCGTAGCAAGAACACAATTTAATTCATTACGCGGTACACCAGATCATTTATAAAATTTAATGTATGATACGATATTAAAATTCTCAACAGCAACCAGCTGTATGCCTAAATAAAAATGCCCACGAGGAAGTCTGAAGTTTAGGCTACAAAATAAAACACCAAATACTCTCATTATTATCAAATCCAAACTAACTACAGGCGAACGCAAAAAAATAAACTGGCATCACTAATTTTCAACAGCTCGCAAACAAGAAAATATTGAAAAAAATTATCTTTCACCCATCCTAAAAAACAAAATACGGAGAGAAAATTAACTGGTTCCCTTTTCCAAAAAACAAGAAAAAGACCGCGTGCTAAGTGGACTCACGACTCCATTCTGAATAAGATCGTTGATCATTTGTGCGGCGGTCTGGTTGCACTGGTCGTCCCCCGTCACGAGACAGACCCTGTTGGGTCCGCCCATGTCGTCCTCCTGCTTGAACTGCACCCTCGACCCCGACTCTTGTTGGATCTTCTTGATCATCTCTCCGCCCTTGCCGATGATGAGTCCCATCATGGTGCGCGGAACCTGGACCTGGAGCAACACAGCGGAATAGCTGGAAATAGTGAAAATTCCAATGGCGGATTGTATGGATGCGCACTAACAATAAGACTAATATCTAGCCAATCAGCAAGCTCGAGACTCTGTTAGATCTTCATCCTGCAATGGTTTGCGCCATTTGATTGGACGATATTTATCTTAAAATATGGCAAGTCCAAAACTTCAGACAGCCACATAATCATGTTCGTACAACTCCAGTTTTGTTTTTGAAAGAGCCAGAGTCGTATAGGATGAGGGTGTTGCGACACTTTCCGTTTGACAGACAAAAGATCCGCCAAGCTAACAAGTATAGCTTTGATCTAGCAAGGCTTCTACACCGCAGCGCCGATGAAACACAGCGCCAGGCTCTAGGTCTTGCCATGTCTCAGTACGATACAAGTCTCCATATCAACAATAAAATGCACGATCAAAACAATACATCAAATCCGGATAAATTACTTGTATCAAAACATACAAAGTTCACAATGAATAACATAAGAACTCGTACAAAAAAAACAAAAAGGTTATCGGAATAATATCAATAGATAAAAGAGTACACGACGATGCTATATGGTATTACCTATTAAGATTGTGACTTTTGATGAATCTCACAAGAAATTTTAATAAGCCTTTCTGCGTTAAATTCTAATATTTGTAGAATCAACACCGTTTTACTTCCAACACATTGACGACATTCCCTACAAGCCTCATAGTTCAAATCAGCATTTAAAATAATAAAAATAAATCAACTTTGTAGCGATGCTTACTGTTTGACAGGTCACACACACCTATCAACTTATCGATGCATCGCGGTTATGTCGCAAAGCTTCTACACCGTGGCACAAAACAAGTGTCGTGCCAGGCTCTAGGCTGTGCACATCACAATGTAAAATACGCAACAAGACAAAAACAATAAAATAAACGAGTCAAGCGCCTTGTGGAATACAGTAAGATATAGTTGAACAGTTGACCAAATAAATATTCGATGCGCTTAGAGCCTACCTCAATCGTTTTGCCGCCACGACCGCCGCCATAGCCGCCGCCAAAACCACCGCCCATCTGAGAAAAACAGAAAAATTGTAGTAAAATGGTAGTTTTAAAATCGTATCGATATTACAAAGCTAAAAACAAAAGCTATCGATAGCAGCTGGCATTTTCAGTGATGCGAAAAATAAATAAGCATCCAAAGCGGAGAATAATAAAATACATTCGAATCTTCAATTAACTTAACATAATAAAGTTGAATCATAATTATAGCGAGCTATGCGATGTACATAATGGTGAAGACCAAACCTGCATGTCTTTCTCTGCCAGAAGGTCCAGCACCATATCCTTTGCTCTCTGCACAAAAACAAATAAATACTGTATACAAAATATAAATAATAATAAGTGTCATTCGATTTGCATATAACTTAGTTTATCTCTTTAGTCTCTTTCTCCATCAATGACTAGAAACGCGAATTAACCATCGACCGTACGCTTGCAATATAAACAAATCTTCAAACGCAAATTGCAACACACGGCCGATACACCAAAAAAACTAACTATTTGAATCAATGATAAATTTCTAAAGAGTTTCTACCTGGCAACTCATGCGATCGCCGGTGATGCGGAGGGGTTTGTCCTGATTGGTCGGAGCGTTGGAGTCCTGGATGACAACGATCTTTACCCCGGCTCTCTCCTGACAAACACAACCCAAGCCAATCACGCAATGAGTCAGCATTACAAGTTAATTATAACAGCATTGACCTTTCAAGCCGTAGCTTGAATTCAAGATTCTGAAGACCTAACTAGAACTTATTAACTTAATCAGAGATAGGTGGCTCTCAGCAACTGACCACATTCATGCTAAGATATTTAAACAAAACCAACTGATTTCAAACAAGGCAGTCAAGGGTAGTTGTCTATTCTCACTTTTGATGCAAAAAACTGAATTTGAAAAAAAAAATTAATTCATAGAATTATTAACTTAGTAGCTTTATTTACCGATCTAAGAGAGACAATATTCAATGTTAGGTTAAAAGTGTCAAGTTAGAAGGTTAATGTACCTGAAGCATTTTGATGGTTTCCCCTCCCTTGCCAATGATGAGGCCCACCTTGCCCCCCGGTATCATAAGCTCCACCGACCCGCTGCTGTCATCGCCCCCCGCGCCCCCCCCACCGCCCCCAAAGCCTCCACCCATGCGATCCTGTCCCTGAAGCTTGGCAACCAGGGAGCGAATAGTCTCCTTCGCATTGCTGCAGAGCAGAAAGAGAGCAATCTTCTATATTTAGAATATCAGTGACACAAGCACAGAGCAATCTTCTATATTTAGAATATCAATAATATCAAATCATCACAGCAAATGCACCTGCAAAATAATACAAAAGGCTCAAAAGGTGATCGCAAAAAACTGACGAAATGGTACCGCACAATTGACCAGACAACCTACGCGCATTAAAGAAGCGGCATATTTAAAAAGTTGTAAATCGCTTTAAATTCAAATTGAATAAAAACAATGCACAATTATAACAAGATACAAAACGACAAATACCAAATGCTATTGAGTACAACGCAACGTCAACACAAATCACAGGTCACAACATCGCGTCACAACTACAAACCCGACAAACCCTCAGATCTGTCAATGGATAGAAGCTAGACGCCCAACTCACGCAATAGCCGAGGGGGTCCCCGTCAGTGTACAAACCCTCTCCTCTCTTCCTCCATCTGTAGGCAAAATATTACATTATTATACGCGTTGCGCATATTGTACAACATGAATATCAAGTGTAGCAGCAAGTATTCAGTGTTTTAGAACAACGGTTGCTTACTCATTATCATAGTTACTACCATTGATTAACTTATGATTGGCATCCAAACCTAGACAAGCCTCAACCAATGCGTTCACAGCAGTAACAACGGAGTGCAAACATCAGAATCAAGTCTCTCCTCAGACGCAGTCAGAAGAACGAAAGTATTTTTGATCCGATCATCTATTTGCACGCTCACGCAAGCATCAATCATGAGCGTATGCAAGCAACACGCCAATATTTGTAAGATACAAAATAATATTCCTGATAACGTATTGGGACAATATATTATAATTTTTTTTCGGACACAAAATGTACAATCGACAATCACACAGCAACACGCGAGCATACGGAAGCGCGACGAGAAATAAAAGACTATAAATGCTACTATACTCAATGCAGGCCTTGCCTTGAGAGAACTGAACCCTGCACTCGGTTTGAGCTTGTATGCTGGCAATCTGCTCCCCTCCCTTCCCGATCACTGCAACGCATTCACAGCGCCTTGTTCCTATCAACATTATTATAATCATACTCGAGCGTTACCAATCACCTGCAAAGGTCCCGATCCTCTGAATCAATTAAGCAATTTGATAAAACAATCGTACCTCAATATTATACAAACAACAAGCCTATCTCAATCTAATAAAAACAATATACTGCCAATTTCAATTCAAAAATTAGTATAACTAAACCAAATTCATCATCAAACTAATGGATCTTAAAATAACACTGAACAAAAAGTTTTGTTTTTTTTAACCAATTGCAAAATACATCGAACGCCTAGCCACCACAAAACCAAATCTCATTTAAATTACATTTTCAATAGTAACTAACTACAACCAACTGACGGTGCTCTCTGCATCAGTAATAGTTTAGTCACTCACAAGGCGGATAAACACAGCCATGTTACTGCGCCGCTGTACCAGCCACATTTCTGCTACTCACAGAGGCCGACGAGACGATCGGGAACGGTGATGTTCTCCGTGTGGGGAACCGCAAACTCCGGCCCCCCGGTGGTGCTCAACCCCGCCCCAGCACCCACGCCCAGCTTGGAATTGACCAGCGCGGCTGCTGCTGCCGCGGCCTGCGCAGCTTGTGATGCTCTGTAGCCAGATGACAGCGAGATCAAACCATACACTCTACACCCAGATAACAGCCGCATCAAGTCATACGATCTAGTCAAAGAACCAATCTTTAAATACGATAGCTTCTTTTCAATGTAATAAAATAATTTCAAATTTATGAAAAAATGGTCGTAGAACCAATCAGACATATTCCTAATTAGTTATGAAATTATTCTCAAAATACTTACACAATTGTGATGATGCCACATACTTAACATTTATATTCGCATAAGGATAAAATAAATATCCTTCAAAAAAAGAATGAAACATTTGACACCAATGATGGCACTGTCACGCACCTTTGCTGGTCCCCGCGATCTGTAGCCATCTTCTTGATGTCTGGCTGCGAATCTAAATATTACATCGTGCACGAGTGATGTAATAAGCTAATGTTATAAATGGCATTGATCGAAACTTCTCAAAAAAATCGCCAATTCACTAGCAAAGTGGATTATTTTCAATCTCAGATAGCCTAACAAGTTTCTAGTAATACAGTTATTTACTAAAATCAAATAAAACTATTCAAACTATTATACGTCAAATAACACATGATGACGACAATAAAAATGGAAGTTCATTTTACAAATTCACTAATTAAGCAAATCCAATTGAGCTTCAGCTAATGGATGAAACTGAAAAGCATCACAACAGAGTGCTTACAATGATTCCTAGCCGCTATGCAATATATCAAATTAGTCATTACCGCTGGATCCGTCAAAGGGACGCTTCATTGAAACGTTCTCAGCATCTCCAATCTTTGCAGCAATCTGTTCAATCACAAACCAAAATGTATATCGGTATGGCTAAATCTTAACTTTGACACAAACCTGCTTTACACGTAACTCTACTACCTAGGTGCAATAACAAAATAAATAAGAAGAACCATCAGCGGCTACAACGGATCTACCAGACTTGACCTATCCGGGTTCAATGCCACGCGGCGTGCATTATAAAATGATCGAAAGTAACAGATGCTATATTTCAATAGCGATCGAGCATCCATGAGCCGATCGATTGCTCAAAATACATATTGGCGATTAGATCTCAATATGAAACAACAATCTAAAGATAAGATGGAAACAACAAATTGAAACAGAACTTCAATCGAAGTTCATGCATCGCACGCGGCGCAGCAATGCTTACATCGGCGCTCTTCGCTCTCCGCCCTTACCTGTCTCGCTCGGGCGAGCGCATCCGAGTAGTCCGGCGCCCCGCCTCCGTTCGCCCCGTTCTGTGCCGGCGGACCGTAGGCATCCATCGCGCTGGGATAATTCTCCGTTGATCGGATTAGGATTAGGCAGCAAGCTATCAAACAACGCGTTTCAGGATGACAAAGAATATATTTCGCGACTTGGACCGGAACCGGAAGTAATATTTTGACTCGTTATATATCTAGCGACTAACTTTTGATAACCTATGGAAAATTCGTCCAACGGTGCATGCTTAAAATTAGGCCTGCTGTTCAAATTGTTTGTATGTATGTATGTATGTATATTGCACTTGTAACTGACTAAAAATATGTCATGCAAACGGAGATAGAAAAAACATCATTTGCTTGAATCGTAGGTGCGGGAGAAGTGCAGCAGACTGCATACAAAAAGCGGATTTGAAAAAATGAGTTTTAAGTCTTGATTTAACCCATTAACGCCAAGCCTGAGCGGGAAAAGTTTACTGCACCGCGCCGCTGTATTTTGACCATGACGTCACCCGGCGCGCCAGGCAGTTCGCGCGCTATGACTTTAGACTTATGATTATATACTAACTCAATGTTTAGACTCATGAATTCTGAATTTGAATATTTTAACCAGAAGATCGTTCCTGTCAGAGTCACACGAAGTAATTTGTAGACGGCTTAAATCGTATAGGCCCATATAGGCTGCTCTATTGTAGTGATATTACTGTGGTCGCTTTCTTCATGAAGTACATGTGATGTTCAAAATGTAACTTTGTTATACTGAATAGCTAGCACCGCTTTCAAAATTTGTAGGCCCCACAACCATTAAAAATTGTTGCTTCTCCAAATTTCAAAGACCAATATAAATATAGCGTGTGTCCAATAAAATATGGTCAAAGTTACTCGAAGACTATCGTCGCTTAAAAAAGGAATAAAATAAACTGTCATAATTATCCACCGATAGACAGAATTTAGCCTATAGTATTTAAAGTTCATGTAACCTAATGTCTTTTTGCACTTGTTTGAACTTTTGGTTTTTGGGTTGTTGTTGGTGTGTAGCTTTAAGTTCTTAGATATTTTATTTTGTTTGTTTAGTGAGGCAGGCATGTTAGTTAAGTGGCTTCCTTGCTGGACCGGTTCCACGTACCGGAGGCTGGAGTATCACGGGGGGTCTCGTGATATGCTGAGGGTCCGGCGTTTGTTAACCTAATTACGCGCAGTTATTTTAAATTGTTATGTTCTGTTAACGCATATATAGTAAGCTATGTTCTATATGCACACGTTTTGGCGCGTTAAGGGGTTTTGAATTTTTTGGGTTGTGGATTTTTATTGCAAGTTGAATGGGTTCGATTCACTGCGAGGCTAATAATGCATGACTTTGTTGTATTTTGTTTGATAACACTCGTTAAATAGTACATGCACCAAGCCCTTCAAATGTAGCTCATTGTTTGTTTTGGCTAAAAAACAAAAAGTCTCCCTTGAATTTGTGATGAATGTTATCTATTTTTGCACATGTTGCCCAGAAGAGAATTCCAAAAATTAATATAAAACAAAATAAGAATTTGCTTAATTCAATTCTTATTTTGTATTTACCTGGATAGTATGGTATGAAAGACTTTGAATGTGCTGCTTACTGCAAAGTTATTTAGCTGGACGCTATGGCTATGAGATACTTTTTGCTTGTAGACTCTGTGCAATTAAAATGTTGGTAGAAACTAGATAGGAAGAAGAAGAAGATTAAGAAGATTACTGCGTAGGCTGAGACGAAAATTGATATAACCGACTTCTTTATTTCCCGTTTCCCTGCGGATTCGATCTCCGCATAGCCTTTCATGTCACGACGTCTAACGCGCATTGTAGGTCACTGACCCGGAATATAAAATGTTAGAATTCATGTAGCTTGAAGGGTCTGCAATGATTATTGATCACCGCTCATCAGTCAGCAGTGGCTCACACTGACCAAATTTATATTTTATAAACAGGATGTGCAAGGAAGCAGTAATTTTTACTGTGGTCGCTTTCTTCGTGAAGTACATGTATCTCATCATATATTCAAATGTAACGGGACCGGCGGTATGGTTCCATAAATATGCATAGAGAATGTAAACTAGGTCACTTGAACCCATCATGTCAGCGTATGAACTTTCGCCAGTTTAATGCTGCACACATTGGCTAAATTTTTTTATGCCTATCTTATCTGGTCTCGATGCTGTTGCGAATCAAAAACGCTACTTTTATTGACCGAGCTAACAACCTCGCCCGTTCAGCGCGCGCTTTCAGCACCTCGTATCTTTTGAACTGCTTCATGAAATTATCCCAAAATTTGTATAAAATTGCGCAGTTCTAGCTAGTAACAATCGGGAAAATGTGATATCTGTAGTTAGTAAGGCTTAAAAATTGCACGAAGTGCCCCAGGCGCATAGGACGCAGCAGTTTAGCGACGTGCGTGTCACGTCGTTGGCGTGGTGGGGAGCACTTTTAGTGGCGTGCGTGTCACGTCTGTGGCGGCAAATGGGTTAACTTAAAGAATTGAAGTGAAGCGCTTCGGCAGTTCTGGCTTCGTAATGCAACGATTGCGCTGTTTTTAATTTCGCGCCTATTGCCAAATTGCATATCGATTGTCTGATAAGTTTCTGCTAAGTTGAAGCATTCGCGTGGTGCCAGTCGCATCTATTTTGATTTGCTTTTTAAAGTTCTCAAATTTTAATTAATATGCCTTATCTTATTGCATTAAGTAAATACTATAATTATATTTAGTAACGAGTCTAGTTATTAAGCATCTAAATTGTAAGAAAAATTTAAAATGTTGATGTTGGAATAACAACAAAATTAACAGTGCAAATAATATCTGAACATATAGATCGGTTGGCAAGGACTGGTGCTAGTCCATCATGCTGAAAATGGGTGTTCGATTCCCGTTAGAGGTGCAATTTTTGAGGATTTAGCTTGAGATGGTAACTAATGGTGAGGCCTAGGCTAATTATTTGACACGATGAAAATTAAAATATTAGATCCTATGCAGTAGGCCTACCATGCAGCACTTTCGCGTTTAAACTATGGTCACGTTACTATGTACGAGCCGCGCATGCGTACTTTACACGATGTGCGGACACCAGGCCTTCCATCCGCGATCGCGGAACGACCAAGGGAACGACCGACACGGGAAACGGTCATGTTTTCAGATGTCCATTAAGTGTGGTAGTACGAACTGACTATCGCTATTTGGAATAATTATAGCTTATGCTAATTATCAAATAGACCCAATAGTACAGATTTCATCATCTTCTTACAATGATAAAAAGCTCAAACAACGACTACAGAGCAGTTGACATCGACACGAGAAGAAAGGGACCGAAATATTGTAATATCAGTATTATTATCCTTCAACATCGTAGCCTACAAAACTGTCATATTATTCTTTGATATTGTCGTGTGGTCACAGCTTATCACTCACCGCGCATCGATTAGGTTTGATGGTAATCCTCAAATACAAACCCAAATTGGAATAACTCAAGCGGAGTTAAAGTCATGCTATTAGTTATTGGACTAAGTTACGATGTTAAAAAGTGACAGAAGCACACATGACACTCCTTGAATCGCAATGCAATCCAATGGTGTCGCGCGTCGATGTTCAAGAAACAGCAATATTCAACTTGCACCGGTGCCACCGCCATTCTAATTTCTAAGCACTGCAGACGTCACTGTTAGCCTACAATTAAACTGTTCATCAATTTGATTCGTCAGATATACTCTACATTTGGCACGATACTGAACGGATCGAAAATGAACATCAGCGCAGGAGGAATGAATATAATGCAACAACGCCACTCTTAAATTTGCATGACATTTGTGGTAAAAAAGCAGACACTTTTGTACTGTTATTTACGAGTTGTTTGTTTTATCCCTGGATTGACCACAAATTGGCCCACAATTTTAGCAAAAAAAACCTACCACTCACCATAGGGAGTTAGTTGTAGGATTTTTGGACTAAGCAGTCGAAATTATCTGTACAATATTATGGTGCTAGTATTAGGTATTAGGCATACATGCATACACTACTTGTTTTACGTCGCGGGAGTTCTTTGTTCTTACAACGTTGTTATCACAGAACAGAATAAAACAAATATTACAGTAATCATACGCTCATGGAGTTCGCTTACAACATACAAGTATAATGTACAATATTGTCATATAGTTCACGGTAAACCAAGGCCATATAACTCTGCTGTATGCAGAGAAAGCAACGGTTGAGCAGGAGAATAATTATTTTCCTTCTTGCAGTTTTGAGGAACGCCAGGAAGAAAATGTGGCTGCCTATTGAAGAATGAGGCTGGTCAGCAGGGACCTTGAGAAGCCTTGTCGCCATAACACGTGTTCTTACAGTTGGTATGTGAGAATAATAAAATGGCATGAACAATGTCCTGTTTCCTCTGACAATTTGACAGCATTAATGCTCGGTTTTAAACGTTTGCTATCTCTGCTGGGCTTAATGGTTAATAACCGATCGCACGCACTCTTTCATGCAAACGTCATTTGGCCAATAGACGCTTCGGTTTGAAGCATTTTTTGTACAAATTGCTTATCTGACAGAATATATCTGAAGATTAGTAAATCGAGCAGAAGTATAGACACTAAGAAACACTAGCTTTGTAATCATGCAACTTACAAACAGTTGAAGCAAGACATGTATGCAGTTTTACAACGCCTCAATATCAGGCTCCAACCCACAGCCTTTACTGCTAATTCCTGAAAACAACCTTGAAACGTTAATGTCTTACATGTATGAACACCACATTATATTTCAGAACAGGGCGCAGCCTGTGCTATATACAAACGGACCAACTTCAAGCAACTGGGCCTTCACGAATGCCTTGCAGTAGCTCAAACTACTGTAAAACATGAAATTGTTGCTGCACGTTATTTTTGCAGTTACAAATTTCACAGCACGTTAACTTACTTCGAGTTTTTGGGAATTGCACATTATGAAGTTGCTGCTGCAGCTTTCTTTTCACGCCTGTAATTTTCGCGAGTTTTGCCAATTTGCGAAATTTGTCAAAGTTACACGCACGCAAAAATTTCATAATTATTTCGCAGTATTTATCGTCCACTGACACTCCGCCCGTACATGGTACATCTGCCCTTCCTCCATCCCCCTCTTACCCCCCTCACACACCCCCTTTCCCTACTTGTCCTTATCGAACGCCCTGAAGAAGTCGATTGGCATGGGGAATATGATCGTCGAGTTTTTCTCCGCCGAGATCTGGTTGAGGGTCTGGAGGTAGCGCAGCTGGAGGGCCGAGGACGACTCGCTGATGATGTCGGCTGCGTCTTTGAGCGCTCTCGCGGCCTTCTGCTCCCCCTCGGCGGCTATCACCTGCGTAACAACCAGAACCGCTGGCAGTTTTCAAAAGCAGTAGATATATTAATCTTGGAATAATAATCTTGGAATAATAATCTTGGAATAATAATCTTGGAATAATAATCTTGGAATAATAATCTTGAAATAATAATCTTGGCTTAATCGTTGGAAGTTTAACGACCACTAGCAAAGAGTATTTCAGTCCGGTTTCTTGCAGCAAGGTAAAGAATGGATTCCCCTTCTTTAGGTGCCTTTGCAACCCGCCCAAGGAGCTCCGGGGTGCAGACCTATCCTATTTTATTCCAGTACTGCGGGAACAGAAAATTAAGCATTATAATGAATTAAAATCATGTCTAAGCGGATGCTTTCTTTATATCCATACAATCGCACAGATTGATAATTAATTTATTGTAGGGATGCATGGATAACCTTAGCGTATTATGATTTATTTAAACTGCTCGTAAAGACATTACTTATACATAAAAATTCCGTTTTAATTGATAATTTTAATTTCAGAAATCAATTTGCCATAAGTGTACCAGAGTATTGCTTACCTTTGCCTTCGCTTCTCTCGTCGCCTCGGCTTCAGCTGCCATTGCTCGCTGCAGCTGCACTGGTAGACGAACGTCCTTGCTGCAACCAACAGGAGGCAACACGGGCTTTAATGAGCCTATATAAAAAAACTTGTATATAATCGATAAATACAACTATGTAGAACCTATAGGCTTACATTATAAACAACGAAGAAAAACTATAACTTAAAGATTATCCATTAAATACTGCATCAACTAAATTTTTGAAATATAGGCCATCAGGACCACACAAACATGGTGTTCTAGACAGAAATTCATGAACTGCCTTAATGTTAACATGACAGTGTAACTATGTCAATATTCAGTAGTCAATGAAAACTGAGATCGTCATTAATTTTGTGATATCATTATTCAGTCGACGAACAATTTTGTGATATAATCCTAAAATTAAATCATACGGCTCAAATACAATTGAGACAAACTCACATTTCCACGCGTTCGACTTTTACACCCCACGGATCCGTGGCTTCATCGAGACTGGACTACAAGCAGAAATATACAATTTTAACTTTATATACGCGCTGATTAACCGACTGCTGACTTTACACACAATTTGAACTAATATCTTAACACAACATCCATGAGATTGAGCGGTCTACTTAGCCAGTCATTATCGTCAGACAATGTCTCACCCACCTGCATGAAGTGACTGATGTTCTCGCGATCAGATAATATCTCGGAGAGGTTCTTGGTGCCCAGCACGTTCCTCAGTGTCGTCTGGGCGAGCAGACGCGTCGACCTGTTCGCGTCCTCCACGTTCGTGATGGAGATGGTTGCGTTTGACACTCGGTAGTACACCACGGCGTCCACGGCGACCGTCACTGAGTCTTTGGACAGGATCTAGGCAGAACAAGGCGTGTGGGTGTGATCTAACGTTTAGATCTTTGGACAAGATCTATGCAGACTTACAGCGAAAGTAGATTTAACGCTTAGACCTGTGGACAGGATCTATAGTTCAGATCTTTGGACAGGATCTGTGCAGAATTAGCAGCATTCTTCTGTGATGCATGCAATTCTATCAAGTTCTAGACAACAATAAAATTACATAAATATTCGACAATAAGTACATTATTTTTAAAATCGAAGAAGATAAGCAATGCGCTATAGCAGATTGCCTTACGCACGCTGCTGCGGAAAAAAGCTATATCCTGCCTTGAACACTGGCGTTCTGTTGTTAATTAGCTCCATTGTTAGACCTAATTTAAGGTGCCAAGTTTTGCATAATCGGTGAGAACAAATCAACATAGATATTGCGAGAACTAATCGACATAGATATCTATCGCCGAGAGTAAGCTATTGATGAATACACCCCGTTATATAACCTCCTGTGGAGGAATATCAAAGGAGATTGTCCTCTAGCCGACCTAGGCTATTGCAAATATCCTGCAGTCTCACCTCCTGTGGAGGGATATCAAAGGAGACAGTTCTCAGGTCCACCTTTGTGTACGCGTCCGTGCAGGGAATGATGAAGAATAGACCTGAAACAGAATGAGATTAAAGTTCATATTTAAAATTTTAGTTATCATTGATATTCTTGCAAATAACATAAAAGCAGCACAGTGGCAAAACAGTGGCGTTATACTGTATGAGTTTTATTCTGAATGAATATACGAGTTTTATTCGTAAAAGACGGATCAAATGCAATGCAATTATAATATACAAATTACTAAACTATACAATACAACTTAACATATCGAAAATGATTCGAGTGATCTTCTGATGACTCAAATCGCACGGTCAGCCAAATGATCTTAAGCTTCTTGCGCAAGGATTCATCATCAACAATCAACATCAAGCATATACTTTATTTACAGCGCGACACAGCAGTAGGCCTACTGGCATTATTTCTGGCATTACTATAATAGTAGCGACTGATATATGTTGAAGGAAGCTGTTTGTGTGTGGATCATGTATGAAAGATTATGTACAAAGATACCCTAGGAAGATACCCTAGGAAAATACCCCAGTAAGATACCCTAGGAAGATACCCTAGGAAGATACCCTAGGAAGATACCCTAGGAAGATACCCTAGGAAGATACCCCAAGAAGATACCCTAGAAAGATACCCTAGGAAGATACCCTAGGAAGATACCCTAGAAAGACACCCTAGGAAGATACCCTAGGAAGATACCCTAGGAAGATACCCTAGGAAGATACCCTAGGAAGATACTCTAGGAAGATACCCTAGTAAGATACCCTAGGAAGATACTCTAGGAAGATACCCTAGGAAGATACCCTAGGAAGATAC
>JAQIWG010001321.1:0-25150 GCA_034695025.1 Chamaedrilus cognettii
CTTGGGGATGTCGACGAGGCGCGAGTGGGACCCGCTGGGGGGTGCCTGGTGGTTGGAGGGCGGAGACCGCACGAGGGGCCGCGTGCGCGTCACCGACCGCGCGAGCCGCGCGAACTTACTCAGTCCCACTACGGACATCGCATATAATACGCTAATGAGAGTGCAAGAGTATAGCGCAAATAATATAAACGATGTAGTGTGTAGTAAATATATGCGGAATATGTAGTATGCAAATATACGATCTGCGCGGCTGCGCTTTAAACAAGACTTAACGCATTATGGCGGCATAATGAAATGTGTTGATGGTGTAATGAAAGGCGCATAGATATACAAACAATTTGTATTACAAGCGGAGCACCCATTTGTGCCCGTGATACAAAATGTCTGACAATATGACCCGATGGATAATAAATTTCTTGTCAACATAGGCTGTCAAATAAATGTCTCCTACCCTTTCCGTTTTCGCTCTCGATGGGTTGCTTGAGCGCCGTGATGTCCTTAAACGTGAGGACGAATAGGACAACGACGTCCTTCTCGTTTCTGATAGGAGCGACGTGCAGCAGCAGCCATAGGGGCGTTCCTGCGCCGATCGAAAAAACAACACTTCTGTTGCATCTCTATCGCTTCAATAACAACAGTTACGAATACTGTTCTAAAACCTGAAATTTTTTGCTGCGAGTTTTTTATTAAACAATTATTTTATTAAACAATGCTTCTACATCTCCATCGCTTCAAAAACAAAAGTTACAGATACTGTAAAACATGAAATTCTTGCTGCATGTTATTTTCACGGTTTTGCCTCCTAGAAATTTTGCTGCACTTCATTTTCACGTTTTTTGAAGACTACCCATGGCCTCTGCAGCTTTATTGGCTTTAAAATGTTCGACTTTGCGACTTCGAGACTTCGAGACTTTGAGACTGTGAGACTTTGAGACTGTGAGACTGAGACTTTGCTTAGCAAAGCATCCACTCCAGCCTCCTCCTCGACACGCAGCGAGCCTCGACGAGTCTGTCTGGCATGGCGCTATTTTGAAAGCCTTATCCATCATTTTTCTTCACTACAATGAAGCAAAACCAATGAGGTATTAATGTTCCCAGGGCCCCTGCGCATGTAATTTTCTCGAATTCTACCGATTTGTCAAATTCACCCAAATTACATGCGCGCAAAAATTTTACGTTTTGCAGTAACCGATTACAAATAATCTCCAGACACGAAAGATATAGACGCAGCTACATTTATGAGCACAGTGAAAGCAAACACATTCCAAGGGTAAACAGATGTACCCTAATTCCTGTCGCAGCCATTAAAATAGTCGGACGACCGTGCCAATAGTTAGCTGCGAAACTGAAAATTCATCTGAGAAATTACAAGAAGAGCAAACAAAAATAAGTAGAGCGCAAAAAACCCGGCCGCAAGCCATCGTTTGACGGTCAAAGACTGTGGTAGAGTTTAAATCAGATCACTGCAAAAGGCACACACGTCATGTTCTACATTAGACAATTTGTAAGAGTGATTGCAATGCAATTACAGGCTACTCAATCGTGGACTTGTCCACTAGACAACGCCTGACCGATTAAACGTTATTTTGTGTCGGCGAACTCAGAGTGTGTGTGTTTACGCGGATAGCTGATGAAAGCAAGAAAAAGATCGAACTTGTGCTTTAGAAAATCTCACACAGATCAAACAGAAACATCATCAAGCCGACAGGTAAGCTATTAAAGACATCGATCAAAGCAACGTAAGAGATATCGAACAAGGTAACAGTTATTTTCTAGGGGGAGGAGAGGCGGGAGGGGATTTGTAATTTAAGGATCGTGTGTAGGAACAGAAACTATATTACAGTCCGGTTCTGTGCAAGAGGGCCGGTGTCACCAGCACAGAACCGCTCCCCCTTCTTCAGTCGCATTTTACGCCTCGCCCGGGGAGGTCTGGGCCGCGCAAATTACCCGGCAACGTTGCTGAAAATGACAACCAGAGTTAGCCTGCGATGTCATGTAACGCGCACACAGCCGGCTATTCGCAGGATTTTCTTCCAGGGGAGGATGACAATTTCTCAGGAGGGGGGGGGGGGAGGCGTTGTCAGACTTGGCTTGGCTACTCCCAACGGGGGGGAGGGGAGAGGGGTGGGCGCTGACCGAAAACTTCTTCAGTCTAGTACTCGTTTTCACGCCGTTCTTAACAGTACATGTCCATCTTTGGAGGCGCCATCGTTATCCATTTGCACAACGTAAGCTAGCCCGTGTCTCAGCTTAAAAAATGTAAAGAGGTTAACAAAGCACCTATACAAATTATGGCTAAAAACATCCTCCCCAATGGGGTCTGAGGTTTGAAGTGGGGGTGTCCATTCGTACTTGGGGGAGAAAAAACTCCCCAATAAGAGGTTCTGGTAAAATCACTGGCATGCAAGACGTCACCGCATGAAGCAATAATTCTGAAGCATGCAGTTGTTCCGAGGAAAAGGCTGCCGCTGAAATCAATGCCCAGTCTGACAGAGTCCCGCACGTAAATAGTAGCGTGACGCTTGCTGGGTCGATCGCGTTGCTCTATTTATTAACTGCCTTCCAGTCGCATTGTATTCGGGCTCGTGGCTTAAGGGGGGCCAGGGGGCCATGACGCCCTCTGCTCGAGACCTCTCTAAACCTCCTGCTCCCTGAAACATTTGCCCTCCGCCCCCCCCCCGCAAAACTGACAGTCCCTTTTTGAAAACTGTCACGCGACTTCTCCACATTTTAAGTTAGGCATTTTGCTACTTCGGGTCCAAACCGACGCTGCATAAAATCATGATCGCATGCGGCGTCGGTCTAGACTCTAGACGCTTAGAGGTGACCACTATTTTTTTCTTAAATTTGTCCGACGGAACTTGTGGCAATCTCCTCGCCCTCCTTCCACGCCTCCCCTCACCTTACCCTCTCGCCCCCACCCCCGCCCCTCTCAAATTGAAATACCATGCATGCTGCGGCACGCTGGCTGCCAGTCCGACGAGGTCGGCGATTGCATTTGTAATGTCAGCGCTCGTCGTGAGGGCGGCGTGGTCCGCCCAGTCTGTCATCTGCGCGGCGCTTAATAACGGCGCAGGCATATGCCTTCCCGCAGGGTCCTCGTGCAAGCCCGGGAACAAAGAATTGACTTGCAGCCCAGAGCTCCCCGGGCGAGTCGTAAAAGGCGACTAAAGAAGGGAGAGCGGTTTTGTGGCGGCCCTCTTACACAAAACCGGACTGTAATAGTCTTTGATACGCACACACGGTCCTTAAAATTAAACCCCAACCTACCCACCCTTCCTGCAGGGTCCTATGGAGAACGTCATTTCGGTAGAGGGGGGGGGGTTGACTTGCGACTCGCCAGCCAAACTGACGAGCTGGGAGGAGGGGGAGGGGAGGTATAAATTAATATATTTCAAACAAAAGTAATGTCGTCAATAATCAGTCAAAAAAGGAGTGGGAGCATTTCTTATCTTTATACAATTTTGAGGGTGAACAAAGACTTGCAATAATGATCGGGTCACCAAAGCACCCTGTGAAAACCAAAAGACAGTACATGTATAGGCCTATATATCCAACGCACTGTGGGCTATTGGGCGACGATAACAAGTTTTAATCACATCGATTTCTGCAAATAATTTTTATAACAGCTCACATCGGTGCAAAAAACTGGCGGATAGGTCCGTATTTTTGGCTAGGGGGGAGGTAGTAGGTCGGTTTCCCCAAGGGAGTTGGGAGGGTCGAAGAGAATCTCTCTACTATTGCCCCCGCCCCCTCTCTACGAGAGGGGGGGGGGCGGGGGGTATGGATGAAGCTTTTTTCCAGAAAACTATACAAATTTTATTTGAAAAAATTAAAATTTTTATAAATTTATACTAATTTATGTTTTTCTCTCTCTTCAATCTTACACACAAACAAAAAGACAAAGATCAGAGACAAGCATAGGAGGGATGAGAAATTGGAAGACTTACAGGGGGACTTTAAAATGTTAAAAGGAGGAGGGACTGAAAAGAATCAAAATTCGCTCCACCAGGGCGCTTCGCGTCTTTGAAGGTGGGGGGAGGGGTTTAAATGTGATGTGGCCCATGTTGGAGTACCTTATCATGCATATTATATGTGTTTTATTGGACAACGCAAATTTTTATCTAAATCAAACGTTATCTCTGAATGGATTAAATAAGCGTCCTTCTTATTTCTTGATAAAATGTCTCAATGACTGGCTGACTCAAACTCAAGACGCGATCGGAGCATACTCCGCATACACAGACGTATTTCTATCATTTTGAAATGGGGGTAGTCCTGAAGAAATAGTGGGTACATAATTTCAAGTTCCACCATTCCATAGTACCGTATGACGTACCTCCCATATTAGAAGTGAGTGCTTACCGCCATGGAATAGTTGAGCCGATTGACAGTCTAGTCCAGAATCATAAAATGAGATGAAATATATATGTGTGCATATTTGTCAGACGACAGAAATATCGGTAACATAAAAAGAAACAAACCTGAGCTAACATTGTACAACTGGTACAATCACACTGTGCGAGAATAAGTTGATGTATACAAGCAGCAGCAGAGCTGCACGTAGTCTGTACTGATACAATATGCCACATTTAGCCTCGAAGGACACATAGGAAATACAGGCTATAGATATTTTATTCATCATCAACGCAGTGCATAACAAAGAAATTTAAACTTAAATTTAACTTAAACTACAGTTGTGGTTGAAGTGCGAGCTAAATGGCGGTGCAAAGACAACGTAGGCCTACATACAATGGGGAGCCTAGAAGTATCCCGGACCATATTGCGATGGGTTGAACAGCACAGAGGGCGAGGCTAGGGAACGAAATAAATGCCTCCCCCGGGGCGCCAACTTGCGATATGACAGTCGAAAATCGTTTAAGCCGAGGAAGACCGTCCGGCTAATGGAGAACCAGTGGCCCAGAGAGGGTGGGGGGCTTAGGAGAACGAAGCACCCCTGGTTGTTTAAAAAAAATTACATCATTTTTTTAGAGACAGAAGGTTTTGGAGTGTTTGGTGGATTGGGGTCATAACTAAGTGAAAAATCTTCAAGCGTAATAGCATTTAGCGTCCAACATCATCCCACTCCATTCCGGATCTGAGACTTTTTTGGTGAAATTGAGAGTTTGCTTTTGACCGATTAATCCCCCTTCTTCAGTGTTCTGTCACATGGCAGGTCTTTGGTGTCAAAACCTTCCACTCTAGCCGATCTTCGGCCCTTCTCTTCATATCCGCAAACGATTCCTTCTCAAGCAGGTCGTCTATCATCCCGATACGTGCCTTCCCGGTCCTCTCTTTCCCTTCATTCTTCCCTCCATCATATCTCTCAGCAATCCATCTCTTCTCAATACATGTCCAATCCAGCCCCCCGCCAAACAAAATTTTCCCTACACCCTTGTGGATGACCAAGCCAGATCTTGATAACGCTGAAGTGAGAGTTGTTTCGACCCCGGGGAACAAGCGACCACATCTATTAATAGTTTGAAATCAGACTGGAAGGAATAAAGCACAACAAAGATGCAATGACTATGTCATTGTCTCGCTGTGCAAATTCTGTCCCAAAGAATGTCAAAACCAGTTAGGGTCTCTTTCAATCATGCATATTTTTCATGCAGTTTTACATGCAACTTTGCATGCAACCATGTTAAGAAAATTACAATGTAAAATGTCGTTAGCTGGGTTTCATGCAAGCCGTGCATGAAACCCAGCAAAGGAAATCGCTCTCACGACAACAGTCGTCCGTCTAAGTAGGCCTAGTCAGTGGGCCGGTCAGTGGTTAAAGTGGACCGGGTCCCGCCGGGTCTCACATCCGGCACCTCATTTTAGGGACCCGCCACCTCAAATGTGAGATCCGGCACCTCGAATCTGAGACCCGGCACTTTCAATAATATTGGGACCCTGTTTCATAAACGAAAGACCAAAATCATTGTTATTTACAGTAGGCTAATTTACTTAGCATAGGCTATGTTAAGGGATCTGCATGACAGAGCCGCTCAAAGCCGATCAGAGCCGCTCTGCTGAAAGTCGCTCAGAGTCGCTGAGAGCTGCTCAGAGCCACTGATCACAGCCGCTGACAGTCACTGGGAGCCGCTGAGAGCCGCTCTGCAGAGCCGCTCAGAGCCGCTCTGCAGCGTCGCTCAGAGCCGCTCAGAGCCGCCCAGAGCCGCTCAGAGCCGCTCTGCAGCGTCGCTCAGAGCCGCCCAGAGCCGCCCAGAGCCGCTCAGAGACGCTCAGAGCCGCAGAGCCCCTCAAATATCCGACTAGGGGTTACGCACTCCTAAAAATATCAAAGAAAAACATTTATTTTTCCATTGTAACTTAGTGGACGTTTTTTTTATATGGGACCCTCCACCTCTTGCTTTCCACTTTAACCACTGGGGCCGGTGTCCAGGAGCAGTTTTATACGCTAGCACATCACTGCTATTTATTAAGAAGACAAAAGAGACTCATGAACCAGCAACAGTCCGTTTATCGCAGTCGCCCAATAGCGCGCAGGACCGTCACGGACCAAGAGTCACCGCCAATGTGCGCGCGCCCGTCAAAACATCCATGTCCTCCCAAAAATAGAGAATTCCATCAAAATTCTGCGGAGATTCTCTCCAAAATGTTAGGTGTCATTTTTCAGTTGTTCTCCTTGATTCCGCTTTTATATTTTGACCTGTACACTTCTTCCTTGTTCTTCCCCCCCCCCCCCCCGTCGCAATGCCAGAGAATGAAAAAGGCTAGTTTTGAGGCCGTTTTTATATCGTTTCGCTACTAAACATAGGAGATCACGTTAATCGCTGACTCCTGTTATAATTATTATTGAAATAGGCTAAATCAACTACTATTCAACACTCAAATACACCTGCCCCCAGACATTGAACTGTCTATAGATATGATTTAAGATTGTTCTTTATACTCATATCAATGTGCGGAAACTTAACTTTCCTTTCCGATCAATAAACTGGAAATCTAGATAAGCAACAGAATGACCTTCGAAGGCATGCAGTTTAGTAGCAGCAAATACCAGGAGGATAAAAGAAGATTAAGAAATTAGCCAGAAAAATTCGATCCAGAAATCACAGAAAAACGAACATTACATCAAACCACTCATAGCATTCATTCATTGCATCCATTTATTACAATTGTATATCCTATCTTACCTATTTTTAAAACTTTTCAGCCAGTGATTTTTTTGGTAGTTTAGCCTTTGTGTGTAGCGCACAAGGGCTATATACAGTCCGGTTCTGTGCAAGAGAGCCGGTACAGAACCACTCCCTTTCTTTAGTCGCCTCTTACGACTCGCCCGGGGAGCGCTGGGCTGCAGGCCAATTCTTTGTTCCCCGTCCTGCAGGGGGCTTCAGCCAGCGAAGAAAACGACTAAAACAAACTAAAGCCGTTCCTCTTACTGTTCTTGCGGTAGAGAAGAACCTCGAACTGTTCTTGTTCCTGGTTCTCCAACGTTCCATCGAGCCGCTTCATCGTGTCCCTGTTGGTTAGCTCCCCCCACATGAAGGCGCAAACGCAGCCCTTCTGCATGACCTCGGCCCTGCTGTAGCCGGTCAGCTTGCAAAACCCCTCGCTGCAGTAGACGACGGGGTAGTCGACCACGCGAGCGTTGGCCAAAGTGAAGTTGCTATCTGCGCGAACGAGCATTAAAAATCCACATTAACAGTGTTATAAGAGCCTCCGGACTTGTAATCAATCAATCAATCAATCAATCAATCAATCAATCAATCAATCAATCAATCAATCAATCAATATTTTATTTAAAACACAATCTAGCAGAAGCATGAGCAATCGTTGACTATGACCAGGTGTTTAAAATCTCTAGCATCAAGCGTCGGGCGCGACCCACACGAAGCGCTGGTGTTGCTCGGTCTGTACAAGAATACGTTGGTCTACATAATTTCAATTACAGCAAAAGAATTAGTAAAATAATCAACAAACCACAAAATATACATGTAGACCTTAGGCTATGACACATTTGGAAATGATCATTATGTAGAGACCACTATCAGAGTGGTCCAATTCCGTGGCTAAATAGTCGAAAAAAAATCAAAAAAATCATATTTTTATTCTTAAGCGAACTACCAATCTCTCTAAGGCAATATTTAATCCAACCCGGAAGCACCAATGAGCTATCCACTTATATCGTACGGCTAAACGAAACCAATTTGCATTTAAAACAATCTACCTTAATCCCCACGCGAGCCGGGACAATGCGATTAGCCTGATCCCGGGGGACTCCTCCGGTGCTATTTTCGATTTACAAAGCCGCTGCAGCATAGGCCTACATCCTCTCGCGAGAATTGAATCTGCGCCAATCCATCTTGTCTCTTGCCATTTTGCACACAGGCCGGGGTTATTCGTTGTTTTCGGAGCTCAAAAAAGTTACGATTTTGATTAGGGTTAGGACTGTGTTAGGACTGCGTGCAGCATTCGTCGTTAAGCGATCATGACGTCAGGCCTGCGCGCCAAGACAAACGATCGAAAGCAGTCGGCGGCTTGACGAGTTCTCTACGAGCTACTGTCCTTAACGACAAAACTTCCTTCGTTTTGACCGAAAGATGTGCGGGCACTATTAGGATTAAGGCCAGGTTAGGGCTTGTTTTGGCCGACTGATTTCATTTTGAATTATTTCCTCCAGCTGGCACGCAAATCAGCAAAAGCCAAGATGAATTGGTGCAGCAGATTGGTTGTTGATCGAACGTAAATACGTTTAGAGCTGGTTTCTCCAACACGGATTTAATGGTGGTTCAGGATCTAACCCACCTCTTTGCATAGGCTAATCCTGAACCACAATTAAATGCGTGTTGGAGAAACCAGCCCATAGATTTTGATCAGGGCTAGAGCTCTGTTAGGATCAGCAAGTTAGTATCAGGGCTGCGTTCGGGGTGAGGCCAGGTTAGGGTTAGGCTTGGTTAGGCCTGCTGATTTCATATTGAAATTTCCTCCCGCTGGTATGCAAATTAGCAAGAGCCAAGATGGATTGGCGCAGATTCGATTCTGGCCAGCCGCGCGATTCTATCTTATTTTCCCCAGCAAGCGGTCTCCCGTGACCCGACCAGGAGAGAGCCGAGCATTGGACGGAAAATGGCGTGACGGTGGAGTTTTGTCCACACGGGTCGGGTTCTTCGGGTCGCCGTCATCCCCGAGTTAGATTGGGGCATCGGAAGCGGGATCAGTCCGTCTATACCGGTAGAACTGACTCCGATGACGCGTCGTCAGCGACGACCGGTATCTCTGACGACGCGTGCGCGCTACATCGGGTCACGAAGCTGGATTCAGGCCGTCTACCCAGTAACGTGTATGCAATATGCATTATATAACCATCGCTTGCGTGAAGACGATCTAGAAGACGATCGTGAAGACCGATTTAGCGACGATCGGTCATCGCTGACGACGCAAAGCGATACATTGGGTCGCCAGGGTGGATTCGCTGAAGAATTCTCCCGGTATAGACGGCCCGATTCCGCTTCTGATGACCCGATGTAACTCTACTTTTAGATTTAGAGTCGGAACGGGAGAAGGACGAAGGCTGGAAGGATGGGGTGTCGGGTTTTGTTTGCGCCGTGCAGTCAATTCCGCGTTCAGGGAGACGAAGCAGCGGTACAGCGAGATTTGAATGTGCAAATCGTGATTTGAACTCCGTTGTACACAATAGGCCGTATAAATTTATTTTATATCGGCCCCAGCAGTCGGAAGCGACTGCGATCCGCTGATCTCAGGACGGAAGTAGATTACAAAGCACTTTTTCTTTAGAGCAAATGATCTGAAACACTTAAGACTTTATTTAGAAAAAATCTAATAAACCGTTTCGAAATCAATGCATTGCTATAACAATTCGCCCTTGGTCTGCGGCCGGCGGCCTAAAATGACCAACCTTCCCGTCAGTGCTCAGAACCCTTGAAGTCGGGGAATAAAGAATTGGCTTGCAGCCCAGAGCTACCCGGGCGAGTCGCAAATGGCGACTAAAGTAGGAGGAGCGGTTAATTGATTGGTAAAGTCGAGGTCTAGGCACAGAACCGGACTGTTATAGACCTTGTTACTACACACGGTGCTTAAACTCTCAAGAAGACAGAGCGAGAGAGAATCCCGCTAGACTGTGCGCAGACGGTGCACTTGTAGTCTAATGGCCAAATGCTGCACCAAAGCACAGTAAGGGTCGTGCTATTATCGTTAGCGCTAATTGATAGCCTGCGACGAAGCGTCTCGAATCTCGATAACCGGCAATGGGTTTACCTGTCTTCTATTCCTGCAGACAAGTGGTCGGCAGTTGTTCTACAGTTCCACTCCATTACGTAACTTTCGTGGATCTATCCTACGATGACTTGATACTCAACTTATCTAGCCCCTGCGTATCAATCAGCACTTTTGAATCGCGTATATATTCTACCGCATTGCACCGTGGTGTATGAAAGAATAAAAACGGTTGAAACGCCAAACGTAAGCTACATGTATGCCCCTATAAGCAAGATGCAAGGAACTGTCCATTAATCAAGAGAGGCTTGCCAATGCTGCCATACGATTCGGTTTCGGTTAGTAATTATTCAACAAGACTGCTTCGAAAATCATCAAAGGGATGCAATAAATTTTAATTTTAGCTGCGCTAGGCATATGGCATTTTGTGCTGTATAGGCTATAATCAGGAATAAGTTTAGTAGGAGTAGTACTCCAAAAATAAAGTTTTTTAAAAACTCTACTCGGATTTTAAAATAAGTATGAGTAGCATTACTCGTAAAAATGGACGATGGTGGAGTAGGCCTTCTTTAGGCCTGCTCCTTTTTTTAAAGGCACAGGAGTGCACTACTTCTGTTTTATAAGCAGTAGACGTAACGCTACTCCTATTTTGTAAGGGCTAAACTGTCCTCTGGCTATAACACGTGGCTTTCATAGTCGATCGCACTTAATTATGCCGTCACTATACTGTGCCTAAAGGCTTTCTTTAGCGGTGTCAGAATGAAAGGGGGAGGGAGGGGAGAGAAAACAGTTCGGACCACCTTTTAAATCGAGAAGATGGTGTAAAGGAGAAAATATATGTAAATCTTTTATTCACCATCAAGGCAGAACACAATCAAGGCAGAACAATGCTGGCAATACCTGACATCATCACGTTATAAAGTTTTCAGAGTCTAACTGAGATTTAGTTTCTACGAAAAATAATTAAAAGCGGCACGACGGTCCACCGCTCAAAAGTTGAGACGAATAATGATTCTATTGTCGGAGCATCGGTAGCCTATTTATTTGCTGATCATTCTGCGTCCTTTGAAGACAAAAAATCGCTTGCGCCGAGCTCATATATAGATATCAGCCCATTTACACACGATAACATCCTAAACTTCAATGAGGAGCCTATCGATCAAAGGCAATCCCATTTTAACTCACATAGAACGATATTCGCCCCACTCTTTTACCATAGAAAATTTGTTTAAGGTGTTTTTGTCATTTCTTTGTAGTGAACATTATTCGTTCGCACGATTATTGAAGCAAGCCATCGAGCAAGAGTCTAAACTAGACACCAATTCTCTTCCGGTGGTGAATTCGTCGATATTTGCCCCCCGCCCCCCGCAAAATTTCGAAATCATTCCACACTGCTGTCCTACATTACCCCCCTCCCCCCACTCCTCTTAGCATACCTCCCTCAACCGTTGAAAGCATTAAGGTTGAGCGGGGGGGGGGGGGGGGGGGGGGGGGGGGGGTTGTCTCTACACTTTGCAATCGATCCAGGGACGTCGTATGCCCATAATTTTTCGCAGTGCATCTGAACTCGCGAGCGCTGGGGGGGGGGGGAGGGGTGCAAGAAACGCACATTCAGCCAAAAACATTGTCAAAAAAGCCTGATAGCTTGTCGCCGCTCTTCAAATTACAATGTCTAAAGTAATGTTTTCGGTCCTCATGCCTTCCTTAGCATGACGAAAATATTGGGAGAGTTCAGGCTATCCCCTGCCACAAACCGTGTCAAATAAATTCTTGCAACTCTCAAGCCATATTTGACAGTGACTCTTCTTCTTCAGCGTTCTGCCACATAGCGGGTTCGTGGTGTCCAAACCTTCCACCCTGCAATGCGCATTCGCTATAATGCGTACATTTTTTGGGGAGCTCGGGCTCTATGGCGTGTACCCAAGCTACGGCGCATCGATCGAGCGTTTAGCTGTAGACATGAGACGCGCTCTCGCTTCATTGCTTCATCACGTACACTGAGCCGCGGTGATCACTGGCTCAACAAGTGACGGCGTCTTCGTTCTCTATGTTCGTCATTAGTCCTACTGGACACTAAACAGTGATGTCATTGAACCAAAACGGAATATCCCTAGTTTCTGGGCATCTCGGAAACAAATGATCCCCAGATTGCATTGTTTTTTTTTGTTGTTTTTTTATATTCCCATCTTCCGTTATAAAGTGCTCAGTTTTATAACAAATATCCCAGCTCCCATTGTAAAATGCCCCATTTTAATCAAATATCCTCAGATATCTGAGGATACGTTAAAAATCAGATTCGTAAATCACTCAATATCCGCATATCTAGTGAAAGTATCCATAGCAGTTGCATCACTGATACTAAACCGGTACTGAAGAGCGTGGAAGATACCCGAACGATGTTACGGATGATAACTAGACAAAACAAAACCTGGATTGGACACATCATAAGAGGGGATAGAATGATGAAAATCGTCATGAAAGGAGAATGGAAAGAAAGAGAGGGCCAGGAAGAAAGCGAATATGAATGATAGACGATTTAATAGAGAAGGAAAAGTACGGAGTGCTGAAGAGTAGGGCCGAGGAACGATCTGAATGGAAAAGTTGGATGCCATGGATCCGCCATCCATTCTCATGCGCTCCATAGTCCATTCTTCCCTCCATCACATCTCTCAACAATCTCTCTCCTCTCATTAGGCTACGTGTCCAACACAGTTTTTCTTTCTTCAAACCATCATTTCAACCATATAGTCCCTTGTTTCCCCCAATCTCCTCAATACCTCATCATGTGTTATCTTCCCTGTCCAGCTAATCTTTTCTATTATTTTTCGTACCCACATACTTGCCGAGCAAATTCCAGTGCAGATTCCCTGAAATCTGTCCCACCCCGTCAATACGACATTCATTCAGCGTGCGGTGTTTCATAATTATTTAGACGCCATTAACCTAAGCATTAGTAGCATGGTCACGTCTCACGTGTTCAGCCAGGTCACGTGGTCTTCAAGAAACGCGCTCAGACCTGTCAGTACTAATTCAGTCGATGCGGGTCCGCCATTGAGACTCGGCTTCAGCGCACTGACGCCTAGTCTGTCCGTGTCTGCCACGGGCAGTGACGCCACTGTTAGGGATATACTACTAGATTTAGGGAAATTTTTTTGTGCTTTAGGGATCTGATTCTTAACGAAATCCCCAGATATCCGGTTTTTGAAAATAAAATGGCGCATTTTACAATGGGAATTGTAGATATTTTTTGGCAAAAAATGCAATCTAGAGAAAATTTTGCCCGAGATCCCCAGAATCTAGGGATATTTCGTTTTGGCCCAATGGTATCACTGGCCACGGGCAACTTACATGCAATGTGATTTGCGTATAGAGGCCGCATATAGGCCTACATGTACTTTCTAGAACGGATCCAAGGGGGGGGAATGGGGGGATGCATCCCCCCCCCACCCCCCCCCCACCGGTATATAAATGTTTTTTTTATTGTAACAAAATTATTGTTGATAAAACAGTGGCAGATGCAACAATGAGCGGCATAAAAATTAGTCAACGTGAAATGTTCAGCAGTAACGCTTAAGGTCAGAAGTGAAATGTATGAGAAGTCTGGTTTTTTTCCGTCTATTTAAATAGATTTTGGAAAGATGAATTTGCTAAAAGCTGCTCATGTGTGACTAAAGTTCTGTCAGCAATCACCCCCCTCCCGCTCGGAGTTTGTTTCAGAGTAAAAATACAGTGCACCTGTATATAGTTTAAGATATTCACCCCCCCCCCGCCCCCCACCAACGAATCCTGGATCCGTCCGTGTGTACCTGGATATTTGAGTAGAGTGGCGACAAAACGTGCTATACCCCAGCAAGTCGGGGAACTAAGAATAGACTTGCAGCTCGGAGCTCCCCGGACGAGTCGCAAAAGGCTACTAAAGAAGGTGGAGCGGTTCTGTGGCGGCCCTCTTGCATAAAACCGGACTGTCTAATTGTTTTTGTTACTCACACACTGTTTTTAAATTCTTAGAAAAGAAGAAGCTAAAACATGCTAGACGTGTGGAGAAAATGATGCCTAACGCTAGGGTGAGGGCGATTTCGTAAACGGGATAAAATGTAGCATAAAATAACAAAAACTGCAAGTAAATGGCGTGTTTTTAATGGAAGCTTGGGATAACTATATCAGAACATGCAATCTGGGGATATTTTTGGCCGAGATGCCCAGAATCTATGGATACTCCATGTTGGTTCAATTGTAACAACACTCAGTTCAACAGTTCGAACTAAATGCATCGTCACACGCTGTGTAATTCCGCCCGGGATAAGTTTAGTAGGAGTAGTACTCCAAAAACGGCGCTATTTTAAAACTACTCGGATTTAGAAATTGATAGGAGTATCATTACTCGTAAAAATGAACGATGGTGAAGTATGCATACTTTAGGCCTACTCCTTGTTTGAAAGGCATAGGAGTGCACTACTCCTGTTTTATAAGCAGCTGGTGTAACGTTACTCCCATTTTTCAAGGGGTTAACTGAACTCTGATTCCGCCTATAAAGGAATGCTGAAGCATTGACCAGATACGATTCCCGTAAATCTGACTAATCAAATCCAAAGACCAAAACGACCATGGGATCCCGCTACCGTCCATGGCACAGCAACAATAACACAGCGAGGGCGAATCAAACCCTTGATCTTTGAGAAGGGGGCGAGTTTTGCAATACGCCGATAGAAAAAAGTCACTACCGGGAGTGAAGGGGGTGGCAGTCGTCGCAATAAGTCAAATAAAGAAGGGGGACAACCATCAATTTATCTATTCCCAGCATAAGCAATTCCAAAAGTTGAAAAATGCTACATTTCACAATGTTTCTTTATGGGAGGAGAGAGGGATTGCCTATCGCTCTATTTTCTCGGATTAAATTTGTGCCATTTCTCAATCTATAATTTTATTGAATGGGCAAGCCCTGCCGTTGCTTCGCATACACACGTCTAGAGGAGAGCGACGATATCCCCCGTTACTCCCTCCCCCCTGGATCTGCGCTCCTGACTCTGCCCTTACGCCGTGACAAGGAAATCGTTACGGCTGGAGAGATGTGATAATACTACATAAAATTTTGATCGGAATTGTCGCCGATGAAGGATGAGAGAGAATTTGTGCGATGATTCATGACATCCAGGTTCCGCGTCAACTGAGGTTAAAGACGTCTTACAATAGAGGCACGTGGCGACACTCATCCTCGATATTTAACCATGCAGATATCAGAACACCTTAACGGTGATACCCCAGCAAGTCGGGGAACAAAGAATAGACCTGCAGCCCAGAGCTCCACGGGCGAATCGTAAAAGGAGAGTAAAGAGGGGGGGAGCGGTTCTGTGACGGCCATCTTACACAGAATCGAACTGTAATAGTCTTTGTTACTACACACGGTCCTTAGACTACAACCCCACCATTCGAATAACAACCTAACTCAAATCTAACTTCAACCCTAAACATTCAAAAAGAAATAGCTAGCATTGTTTAAATTTTGTGTAGGCTATCATATTCATATTCTCAATGCCTACCGATTCTTTTAATTTATTTAAATTTTTGCATGCTATTCTTGAACAGTTTTTTCGCTAAGTTTTTTTTTTTCATTTTCTCATGACTTAAGAATATTGTACTACTAGGATGTCACAGAGTTTACTCTTACAGGGACGCTTATATTGGTATTCACTATTGTGAGTTAACCTGAAGTTGGCTCAATCGGCGGATTGAGTGACGTCACGCTAGGCATAGGAGATTGATAACGGTCACTCTCAATTCGCCGATCGATCAACTCGAGGTTAACTCGCAATGGTGGGTACGGATATTAGTTCCTGCTTTGGCGTTCTGGTGTCATTTCACAATTTGTTTGTTTGTCGTTGGACATGTGTTGCTGTACATTGAATTGAAAAATAATTGAAAAAAATTGCCAAATAAGGAAAAAATAAATAAAATAAACCAGAATGAAAGTTACCGAACAGAATGGACATTTTGCGCGGCGATCAATAGAGATGCCTGTATTCGTGTCAATTCCAATCGAACAGCATTTTCATAGAACAGCAATTGAACATCATAAGTAACATCAGGCCCAATACGATGTATACGGGGGCGACTCTATTGCGTATTCCGATGGAGACAGCCGTAACTCATGCAACTGCATTAAAACGAAGCCACGGCGAAAATCGACATTGCTGGTCATACATCGGGTATGGCAAGGGCCCTGGGGAGGACGTCTGCATTGTCTAAATATAAGGCCTCCTTTCCACGATGCATATTTTGCATGCAATTTTACATGCAACCATGTTATGCAAATTACAATATAAACCGTCCTTAACTGGGTTTCATGCAAGCCAGCATGAAACCCAGTCAAGTAACAAGCCGTGCATGAAACCCTACTAAGGAAATCGTTGTCATGACAGTGTTGTCCGTCCTCCTTAACATGGTTGCATGTAAAATTGCAAGCAAAATTGAATGCAAAATATACATTGTTGAAAGAGACTCTGCGGAATCGAAGTCATACAGTTGGGTTTTTTAAGGGAATGAGGCCGAATGACAGCCGCGAGGGGTGCCGGAAATGGGGGGGGGGGGGGGGGGGGGGAGGCGGGGGTACAGTACAGTCTACTTGCTGGAATACTCGCGATGCTTTACTCGCGCGATAGGATTGCGTTTTTTATCTGCTCGCTCCTATACAAAGCCTCTTGCGAGGCCGCCGCCGCTGCTGCTGCATACAGTGTGCGGTGTTAACTCGTGAATTCACTTATCGCTGTACTGGACGCGTTGGCTGGGTGCTACTGCTGCAGCTGGGCAGTTGGGGCTTGCGACTTCGAGGCTGCGATACGGATAGAGATTAAGGAATCAGAATGAAGGCGCGACCAGGATTATTGTAGAAGTGCTTGGAGCGTCGCGAGCCTGGTAAGATGATTAGAGCATGGAGTACTTGGACACCGGTTTGGTGATGGCGGTTTGGTGATGGTTGATATTGCTCAGGATGATGGGTGATCCTGTTGATTTGTTACTGAACTGCTGTAAAGGTTATTGAAAATATAGGCCACTGGGTCGAGCCCAAATTTGGTATTTAGTATTCTTATCATTTCTAATTGATTGTCTGCCTTCGCATATTTTTTGTTCGATAATCTATTTGCCTTTTTGCAGTCTTCATAAAAATCAGACTTTGTGTCTTTTATCTATAGATGCTTTTCGGCGATTTTGAGAGTGTTCAATCTGATTCTTTATTTTGCACTTCGAACGTACTAACACTTTATTAAACTGATGCTTAATCTTCTACAAGATTAGGATAAGTAGCATTGTCCTACGAAAAATGTGTTTTTTTGTGTCGCAATGCAAAATTTTCATTTCACAATCTGCATGGCATAACTTTTCCCGTTATACATTAATTAATTATGTTATTGTTCGTATATGTTAATTATTTGATAAATCCTGTATTAGGTGTGACTATTCCTGTTATAGGTAAATTGTTATTATCTAATATTGTTGTGACTAATCGATCAACTGCTGTAGCTTGTTAAGGTTGTTCTCTGTTTTTCTGTGGCGGCACTGTGAGGCCAGTAATGTTGATGATTGTCAACCACGCCTTGTCAATGGTCGACCATGGTAGATGTGGAAAGCATCAAGCTGATACTGTAGTTTATCGCATTGTGTGCAGTAGTATAATGTTGTCGCGGTTTCTCTGTCTCCTTCATTGTATTCTAACTGCAGGTCTAGGCCATGTAAAGTTGTGTAGATTTGACCAGCAAAGAGTTGTTGTCCTGTAATCATTGCTATGCTCATGGTGGTAGACTGAAATCTATTTGAGTGCGCTTATGGAATCGGGGCAAGAAAGACCTGTGCCGTAAATCGATTCTAGCATTATACGGCTTCATCGTTGTTAGCAGCGAGACCGTCGGATCGTGTACCAGTGTTGGTCTTATTAACCGTGGTTAGTTGAAGAGGAGAGCCATGCAATGCAAGCCGCTGCTCGAGTGTGTGGAATCTGTCTGTAAGCTCACGCGTTGCGGTGAATCTGTGCTATAGTTATTAGCTGAGAGAAGATGTGAACACTTCGCCAGTCTCACAAACCATCTGCCGCCGCCTCTTGGGTTTGCACTTTACAACTCTTCCTGATTATTGCGTGTTATTTGAGCTTAAAGATGTAAACCTTTAAGCTCGGATAACATGCGATAGCCCCTTATTACTGTTTCTGTTTGAAAGGTAATCATTGGGCCATTGCTGCAGAGATTCTAAAATACTGATTATTCTTAAATGTGGATTATTTTGTAAACAGATTATTCAGTTATAATTATTTTTATTGTTATCTAATTATGGTTAATATTAGTATTATATTTAATTTTTATGCTTATTTTATTGTGGGTATAATAATTTTCAGCCCTACCATACTTAGAGACCACGGTGCAGCAGCAGTGGTCGGTGTATATAATTGAAGCGCCCAATGACCATTGCTTGGTTGCGAGCGCCCAGCGCGTCTTGCATTAGCGACGGCGGTAGTTAGTGGCGGGGCGGAGTGACGGCGGGCCGCTTCATGACATGAGGCGGGCCGCTGGAGAATATTTACGGTCGAGCGGGCGGGAATTCTTGGACCGAAATGGGGCTACAGACACTACGGTCAGCGCGTCTATGATAAGGTTCTAGCTACAAGGGGGTGGGGTCGGGTAGTGCCCTCTTTAGACTGTGTGCTCGTTGCCTTCAACAATTGCTGCACGGATCGCATTTGAGATGTTTGTGTGGTATTTTATATTTTTTGCATTTTTGTGTTAATCATATTCTGTTGTGATTACTCTGTCTACACGAATAAAATTCATATATATTAGAATAGCATGGGTTTTAGTTGGGTTTAAAAATCATATTCATTTAGTTACTATGCATGCATTTCTGGTTATTATTGATGCATGTTTTAGTGCTTTGTTTTCAGTTTTACCAACACTTTACGTTATGCGAAAGAAATCAAAGTCAACCCTGGGCTTATACTTGTAAATCACTTCACTCAGTAGGGCCATTAAGGAAAAAAAGTGCTTCAAAGCCTTTAAGCATATTCGACTGTTGTCATTCAAAGCGCCGTATGCAGGCATGCATGCACTTTATATTGAAATGTCGGTTAGATCAATAACTTTATGAGTTTGACGTTATTCCCGCATAGGCCTAGAGCTTGCAAAATTAAATTTATTCTATGCTGGTTTCATTTTCGATCGCCCAAATAGCAAGCAGTTCTATGAATATTTAAATCAGTGTGCAACTGTGCTTTGAGCTGATAGGGAAAAACATCTACTTCTAATAACCTTCCCTACGTTCCCCTTTTGTTGCTAAGTGAATTTGGCGCCCCTGGACAAAATTTCTCTGAGCCGCTGCACTAGACAGCGAGTCGGTGAAGGGAAGTGATGGTGAAGCGTGGATTATAATAGATCGTCCGGCCGGTCACACAGTAGTTTGAGCGCTAGATGGCTCGCTGCTGTTCACTGCAGCTGCGGACAGCCGAGGCACTGCTTGCTCTAAGACAATATTGATTTTGTTTTTGTCAGCACGTAGTCCCCATCCGTCGTGCTTTAGCCAGTGGGAATGAGACGCGGTTCGTCTGTCGGGCGCTAGACACTCCATGCATGGGGAGCGATAGCTTCCGTGTCTCTCGCCATCCACTGAAAATGAGTGTAGTGTGAATTGTGGATTGTAGGCGCCTTGGCGCTATTTTGCGACGAATGCCATGTATAGTGTCCCTTATGGACCTGTGGTTTTTAGTCCTTTTTGTAGCTCATGTGCATTGTGATTTTTGTGGTGCAGTTTCTTATTGGTACAAAATAAAATTAAATATTGCATTTTTAGCCTTATTTTTTTGTACTATTTTATTTTTAGCCTTCCTGTTAGGCCTTTGCTAAGTGAATTGAGAATAATGTGAGATGGGGTTGGGGTTGACCTATTTGAATGTTAATTGTTATGCCTGATGCCATTTCGCATTAGGATTCTATCTACGACCGAAGGATCTAGAATCGAACTAGGATCTAGAATCTCTAACCTATGATCCAGTATTGAACTATCGTCTGCGTGTAGGTGTATAAAATTGAATATTCATCGGGTGATTCTAGGTAAGGGTGATTCTAGGTAAGGGTGATTCTAGGTAAGGGTGATTCTAGGTAAGGGTGATTCTAGCCAATGTAGCAAATGCATAATACAGGACGTTGTCAGTTGTAGACGATAGCTGTACTATTTCTTGTAATCGCTTTCAAATACAGCCCAAGTAGAGTCTGCCCAACTAATTATTTGGAAATGACAGTAAAGAATGCAATTTGCAAATTTTAAGATATGGTAGGCCTCTAGGTTTTACCTCTGGCACCATTCCTTATTCACATTTCAATGGTATTGTATTACTACGGTAGATTATATGCTCCATGTTTTGTGAGTATTTTCTGGCTGTAGCATAATCCGTTTGTATTATTATTGCACAGTACTGAACCCAGTAACTTCACTTGCAGGCTGAAATGTGATCGCTTTGATATTTTCGCTCAAAATCTGAGACGCGTTGAGTGTGTTCAATGGATGGAAGCGTTACATAAACAACTTATTGAAATCGCGTGTCACAAAGAAAGTCATTTAACTAGCGAGCTCTCTGCAGGCGGTCATTGTGTGGAACTGCAGTCCACGAGCGATAGAGACAACCAGTTTTTATTGTAGTTCTTTGTTCGCTCAGCGCTCGCAGTGTCGCTGCAGGCTGGCGTTGTTGCAAGTTGTTCTCTCGAAAACCTGTTCGAATCGTTTCTTTAACCTCTTTGATGTCGATCGTGGAGGCTGGGGGCTATACGAGGCAGCACTTGCCCTTGCTCCGGGCCTAATTACAGGCCAGTGTGGTACTACTTGGCGTACTACTACTCAGCGTACTACTACTAAGTTAGCGCTATCGGCAGGCGTTCGCTACGCCTCAGCGACGGCGCTTCACTAGACTTTAGAACCTCCCTAGGCATATAATGTATTGTATCGATTACAGAATCTAAACTGCCGAACAGGCAGCAAGTAAAGTGTCGAACAGCTTAAGATATTCTGGTTAAATTCGCAACTGTAAATTTATGATAAAATGAGTCAAATTGTAATCTCATAATCTAGCATGGCTGCCTTGTTATGGGACATTCCACTGATGCATTCTTTGCCTAAATAAAATTTGTGGCTGGGGCCAAATATGCAGTGCGCCCTCCTGCACCGGCTGTAGGCTACATGTTTAAGATTATTTTGCGAGTGTAGCACTAACTGTATTGGTGTGTTAATGCTGTTATTTGTGATGAGATACGTATTAAAATTCTGTCAATTATTGAACCGTGGTTCAATGACCTGTGAACTGATTTCTACAAGGTAAATATTGCTGTGATTTCAGATCGAGACGTTTGCGAGTTAATAGTTAACTGTTCAGCCAGCCAATCAGAGAAGAGAATTCAAGGTCGGGTCAGGGATGTATCCACACGTCCCCGTGCCCTCTGCTGCTCTCTCGTCCCAAGGACTTAAGGGATTCCTCCACGGCGTCCCAAAGGTATCCAATACTTTGCGTTTGATCTACGAATTTTGTTGTTGTGATTGGCCTACTACTTGTGTGTGTGTGTTATTCCTATTATAGCACCTATTTCCTGCTTTATAGTATTAGTTGATCATTTGTATACGGTACACCGGGTGCACATTTATCAGTACATGTAAGTTGATTTTTTTACAAAATACGTAGTGTCATTTATTTATATTGGAATACACAATACCCAATCAATACTGTATGACCGTGATACGATTTGTTGAAATACAATTTGTATACATGATATCTAAACTTGTGTATAAAATACCTGGGCTTATTGCAATTTACTTAAATGCCTAAAAATAATTCCGGGTAGGGTAGAACCAGGGAATTAGTGTAGTTGACAGGTACTATCGTAATGCATCTAGGGCCTATCGTTTGTAAATTAATTCACAATGTAAGCTGTAATTGTAGGCTCGTTGACATATTGCATGTATAACACAGGCTTTAAAGGGCTTCAAGGACCGCTGTCTAATCTATACAGTATCCCAAGGCGTGCTTTGTCGATAGGGGTCTATGCTATACGCCACAGCTCTTCGTTTGTTATAATAACATACTGAGACGCAGTGTCGAAACGTTCGGAACGTTTGGGCGTGTGTGCCTCGCTGTATCACTGCAGTGCTCTCTGCCTGGAATGAATAGGAATGAATTGAGCACGTGTCCTAAGGGTAATGCTACACCGCCGCGCCGCTATGCTTATCATCGACCATAGTCCTGGTTTTGTGGCGTCTATATCATTAGTGATCATTATTGTAGCTCTGTTGCGAACCGTTCTAGGTAAGCCTTGGATTATAATAAACTTAAACCGTGTCAGCAATTCGTTGGCGATTTGTATTCATTTGCTTAAGGCTGGTTGTAATTGTCAAACTATTTTAATGAATCTAGTTTAGGCCTAGTTGGTTACGCGCAGGGGCGCAAACAGGAAAAAATGCTGGGGGGGCTCAAGCCGGCGAGTCGATTCAATCAAGTAGGCAAGTAGAAGCGTTAGCACGCAATGACTTACCGACTCAAATACCCACATCTGAGAGTGAGACTTCTAAAGTTCTGAGTGGGCCTAGGCCTATGCCATTAAAATTTCGTTATTAGCCGATCATCCTTTCCTATTCTAGTCACGCAGCCTAGAAAATAATTTCCTTTTGCTTTTGACAAACAGTGGCAGCATGTTGTCGGATGGAATGAGCGAGGTGGATTTTGTTTGCCGCCATGCGCGGAAGGCTCTGCAATCGCGTTGCTGACATCGTTGTGCGCGGATTATGTTTTATGAGACGAAGCATGGAGAATGCTCTTTCGACATTAAATGAGGTCACTGGTAGGATTAAGGTTAGAAGGCGCAACACAATAAAACAGGTTTTTTAAAGAAACTGTACGCCCCCTTTGAAAGGAGTAGGCGTAGGAGCGCTACGCCAGAAAATGAGTAAATTGGTAGGGCCAAGCAATTTTTTGATATATGGTAGCGTAGCGGTTTCCTGTGTGAGAGAAAAATGGATAGGTAATTTTTTGGATTGCTTGGGACTTGGGAAAGTTAGGTGTGAGGATAGGTTGCATTGTCAGAAGCTTTGGCTATGAAATCGACGATGACTGGTAAGAATGACTTGGAAAAATTTCTGACAGCACCCCACCCCCCCCCCCCGTCCGTCCGTCGAGAGATCTCATCGTCCTTGCAGGCTACGCATATTTTCAAAGGCTTTTAAGGCGTAAGATGACGCCTGTTTTATCAGAAAGAGCGTAGACTAGACGACAATAGGCGGCAGTTTTTAAAGTTAGCGATCACACACCACGCCCCCTCGCAATGTCAAAAGTAATTATCCGCCTCTGAAACCCTACGCGGAGTAATTCTCCAGTGTTGCTGCCGCCGTCGTGTCAAAGAGATTATTGGAAGTATTCATCTTTCGTTTCGCAGCTGTCTGTTCCTCCGTCTGCGCGCGGAACTTCCCCCGAGTCAGTCGCGCTGATTGATAAGCATGGGAATGTGTACGTGCACCGCGCACACACTTTCTCATTAATTGACAAGATTGGCGTGGAGCAGGGGCTGTATTATTCCGCTTAGTTTAGGATATTTGGTCAAAGTTTAGTGTAATTTTTAAATTGGCAATAAAGGTTGTTCAACAATATGTCTAGGCTTACTAGACTGGGTTTCATAATTTTTTTTTGAATTGGGGCTTTGACCAGAAGCCATCCATAGACAGAGGATAGTTTTTACCAGCATTGATTGGTGATAACACAGTATTTTAGGAGGAACACATATTTTAGAGAAGATGAGTTTTTTTTGATTGCACCTATAACCGCTACATTTCCCTGGCTTCAACCCTCTTAATACTGCTGCAAGTAGCAATGACCTAAAAGTATTGCTAACAATGATATTGCTTGAATTCATTTTTGATTTGTTTCTTGAATCAATGTAACATGAAACCTTTGGTTGGGGTCTGGATCATTCTTCACCTCCAAATCTCATTCGTGAATACCGTACCTTCTAATCTTCGAAAAAAAAAAATCTTTTTGTTTAATCCCAGCAAGTCGGGGAACAATGAATAGACTTGCAGCCCATAGCTCCCCGTGCGAATCGTAAAAGGCGACTAAAGAAGGAGGAGCGGTTCTGTGGCTGCCCTCTTTCACAGAATCGGACTAGTGTAATAGTCTTCGTTACTTCACACGGTCCTAAAACTAAAACCACGCCCACCACCATTCTTTTGTTTCCCTCAAATTTAAAAATGGCGTATTAGCCCCTGCAGCGCATCGTCTCGCGGATGGCATACCACTGTTTATAGTAGCGGCGGTTTAGGAGTTTAGCCTACCGCTGTTTCGGCTCACAACGGGATAACAGTTACTACATGTACTCCGCTATCGATGTCTAGCCTGATCCACTGACATAGACTATACATGTACAGTCTCCGAGTGAAAAGTTGTGGCTACGTTTCGCTTGGTATTCGCGGCGTGCCGACAGGTTACTGTGTTCCGAATGGTGCACTTTACTGACGATTAGCCGCGTAACAGTTAGGGCCTATCGTCTTCGTTCCTGGATTACTAATGGAAAAACAATGGCGATATATTTGAGCAAGGCTTCATTTGCAATGTACTGTAGTAACTGTGGTTTATTGGGAATGTAGAATTGCTCCTTTGATACGAAACGCCGTAGGGCCTATGCTCCCAAGAGAAACCACCTTGTTGAAGAGATTGTTGTAGACATACAATGCTAAGAAAGAAGCAGTACGCAAACCTGCTAAACTACTCTAGCACAGTGGCTCTCAAACTTTCTGGCATAGCGATCCACCAAAAGCGTACAGGAAGTGTCGCGATCCACCATGAAGATCCAAGAAAATCTCCCACCTCCTCCCGCCCTCCCGTTCCTCCCGCTCGTGATACCACTGCCCGCCCTCCCTCCCGCTCGTGATACCACTGCCCGCCCTCCCTCCCGCTCGTGAT
>JAQIWG010001322.1:0-25147 GCA_034695025.1 Chamaedrilus cognettii
ATGTTCTAGGTCCAAGGATATGGAACTCTCTATCTAGAAATATTCAAGACGCATCCAGTTTAGCTATCTTTAAACGTTGACTTATCAAACAATCCATAGAAACATATAGAGCTTCTGAAATTACCTAGCTTAGTTGTATTTACTGATGTCGAGTAATTAGTAAAATTAAAGTGTTTGTCACAATTTATGTTTGCATAATTTTTGTTTGCACTGTTTGCACCTGTATTCGTAGACTGAAGTTAATTTTAAATTTTTTTTTCTTTAATTTGTTTTGCTCATACTGTTTCTAAATTGGCTTAACTGTGCAAAGTGTTTGTCAATTTTTTTATACTATTGCTATATACTTGCCTATTGATAATTTGCCATTATACGGGCTGCAATCATTTAGCCGGGTAGATCTGTTCTAGTGACAGATCTGCGCGACTACGACGGGCAATAAATTTCTCCCTCTGATTGCCCCTATTGCGTCATGACATTGTCATTTCATCTCGATGCTTATAATGTTCTGCTGTTGTTGAAGCGATACAGATGGAAAAAAAAGAAGAATAGTTCATGGACATCAAACTCATTGTTCCCTGGGCATACATGTTCGTCCTAAATGATGATTTTAATTTGGAAGAGATGCCATGCTTCTGTATTAGCCTGTAGTAGTCTGGAGCCCGAATTAGTAAAGAAATGCATGAATTTTATCAGGATTATCTGACATTTAATTTCAGTTATTATATCACACTGACGCTTGCATACAGAGCTTGATCTACCGAAATAATTGTGAATTTTTATTTTTTCAGTGGTTTACAAAATTTTGTCCCATTTAATGAAAATCTTTGATGTTTGTCGTTCCAGAAGCGGTCGAGGGGCGATGAGGTCGGTGGGTCATCAGACGATGAGTCGAGTCGACAGCAGGGGTCAAAGGTTGCCAACATCGACGAGCTCTCCTCCAGTGTGTTGGACGGGGGAGAGGACAATTCGCAGAGTGGGGGAGGGGCGGGAGGCGGGGGGGGTAGGGTTGCGAGGGTGAAACGTCGGGCAGAGGATAGGTGTCCACTCGAACTGTGTCTCGAACATTTGCAGCGTATGCTGGAGAGGTTGTAGTGCGTATTTTTAACATTTTTGTGTCATTTGGCAACATCGATTTCTATTGCAGATCCTTCGACCTTAGAAGTTCAACTGTTATTCGACTGTAATAAACAGCGCAATAAGTATACTATATTGCATTGCACTGGAAGTGGCAGGTGATTGATTGAATGAGAAAAAAAAATCTGCTAAATTTGTTTATATTGTTTTTGTGGCTCACAACAGCCTTTAGCAACATCTTTTGGTAATTTTTTGCATCAGGATCGAACCTCAGACCCTCATTCATCGCACCCTGCACCGTATTGTATGTTTTGACTGTATTAAGTCTGGTGTTTGTTGCAGAAAGGACACGAAGGGGTTCTTTGCGTTCCCGGTGACGGACAGCATTGCGCCGGGCTACTCAAGCATCATCGACCGTCCCATGGACTTCAGCACGATGGCGGAGAGGATCGAGCGCGCCCAGTACACCAGCATCGCCGAGTACAAGGTCGGGTTGCTGGGGATATAGGTCAGGTTGAGCTAGGCCGGGTTCAGTTGATTCAAATGGGTTGGGTAGGAATTGATTTTTGTAATAAAAGGACTTCGATTTATTTTCTAAGTTTGGCTAACTAATGGGTTAAATTTTTTAAAGTTGATTTTAAAATGAGCTTGTGTCTTTCGAGTCTAGGTTCCATAATGCTTGTTCTGCATTGGGTCTAAATTAAATTTTAATTTTTTAATGTATTTGCACTGCTTTTTGAAGTTTTTCTTATACGAGAACATTACGTTAATTGTATATGCAAATATCATCTGTATACTGTGCACTTGAACAGGATTTTGGTAATTGTGAGTGTTTTGTATCCCATATCATTTTTTGTTTTATTATATAGTTATAATAGCATGCTACTGGTATAGTAGCATGCTAGTGTAATAGCATGCCTACATGCATCTTGATGTGGCAGTAATTGTTTTTGTTTTAGATATAATTAGTTTTGATTTCATTGATTTTATTATTTTGATGATAAGTGATGACCAGCCTAATGACTCTACATTGATGATGGATCTTACTAAATGCTTTCAGCCGATTTTTTTCAATTAGTATATTGATGGTGTTGAGTGAGTGATAGATTAAGTGATTGAGTGAGTGATTGAATGAGAGAGTGATAGATTGAGTGATAGATTGAGTGATTGTATGAGCGATTGAGCGAGTGATCATGTGAGTGATTGAGTGAGTAACTTAGTGAGTGATAGATTGTGAGCGAGCAAATGTGTGAGTGAATGAGTGATACAGTGTGCGAGTGATGATGTGAGTGATTGAGTGCTAGGTTGAGTGATTGACTAAGCAATTGAGTGAGTGATTGTTTTTGCGATTTAGGCTGACTATGAGTTGATGATGAACAACTGTATCGCGTACAATCACCCCGATACGGTCTACTACAAGGACGCCAAGAGACTTCTTCTCGCCGGCCAGAAACTGATGAGCAAGGTGGGTGCGACTTTCACTCAGTCTCTCTTTTCTAGTTATTAAGGAAGCATTTTGATGTCTCTCTTCTCTGGTTACTATTGAAGCTCTTTGATGTCTCTCTTCTCCAGTTATTATTGAAGCTCTTTGATGACGGGATTCTGTATTTATGTGAGAATACTGTGCACGAATGCATTTTTCTCATCTCTTTCCTTTTTTTCATCTCTTCATACGAGTCCTTCTCAAGCAGGTTGTCTGTCATCTCGATGCCTGACTTTCCCGGTCCTCTCTTGCCCTCCATTCTTTCCTGCATAGCATCTCTTAACAATCGCTCTCCTTTCGATGAGAATGGTAACACTTGTTTATTTGATGATGGGTGGATGTATTGTACCCTCTGTAAGCCGAAGAACAAAGAATTGGCTTGCAGCCCAAAGCTGCCTGGGAGAGTTGTGAAAGGCGATTAAACAAGTTGAAGCAGTTCTGTGCCGGCTCTCTTGCACAGCATCAGACTGTATATAGTCTTTGTGCTACACACGATCCCTAAACTAGGCCTACACTAAAACAACGGTTGGCGGGTATGTGTGTGCAGGAGGGGCTGCAGCAGCTGAAGCGCACCCTGCCCTGCATGCACGGGCTGACGGTGGAGGAGCTGGGCTTTGTCGATGACACCGCCCCTGCTCAGTGCACCCCTGCTGAAGGCGCGACTGACGCGGCGCCCGGCGCCATGGACGCCAAGAAGCCCGTCGTTGTCAAGGATCGAGTGAGAAGGATGAGGCAGGTTTATTGCTGGCTAGTTTTTGTCTTCTTTCTTTTGTTCTTTTGATAGTTGGGGATTCATTGTGTATTCTTTCTTTTATTCTTTCTTTTGGGTATTGGTGTTTCTTTTTTTATCGGCTTTCTTTTGTTCTTCTGGGTTTTGGACGTTTTTTTACCTTATTTCTTTTCGCTATCACATTTTTCTATTTTGTCTATCTCTACTAACTAAACTATTTTTTGCACTTTGTATGCAGAAATATTACAATATTTAAGTGTTTAGGATATATTTTTGTATGTTTTTTGCAGACTACAAATTGTGACTTTTTCTGCTATTAATTTCTAGGTTGCTATAGCATTCTTTGTATGCTAATGACACTTCAGCATGATTGGTCGATTTGAGGCGGTACCGGATGACCTGACCCCGGAGGAGATTCTCGCGCAGGCTACTGCTGCAGCTGCTGCGTCCGCCGCAAAACTTTCCCTTCGAGCGCCTAACTCCAAGGTGGATGTTTAATCACTCGGCCTTTTGAGAAAGTACTCTATGCTGGAATCAATATGCTTGCTATCGTGTTTCTTTTTCTTTTATTATGCAAAGGTTACACATTTTGTTGTGCTAAAAGCACAACAGAATGTGAGCCCGAGTGTGTGCCCGGGGTTTGATGGTTTTATTTCAAATGCATTGGCACGATGACGCCATTTTCAAGCTTTTTTCATGACTTAAGATGCATATAATTTAAATCCAGTGAGGGGCTAAGCTTTTTGTAAATCATTTATTTTATATTTGTATGTTATTCGATCTTGTGGATGATTTTAATTGTCGTAGCAGTAGTTATTATTCATATATTGTGGTCGTTAAGATGGGATTCTTGAGGCGCAGAGAGGATGGCACGACGACCCTCAACATTCTCAATCCAGATAACGATGGCATTGGTTAGTCGGACTTTTTTCTACTGCAAATCATCCCATCTGTGGAAGGCTACACTTTGTACGCATTATTGGATCGCAAGGTTTCTCTCACTCTTCTTATTGTCTAAGCTTCATGGCATTGTTTGTTGTCCTTTAAAAACAAAGCGCTTTTTACAATTTCAACATTGACGAACAGGCAAAATGAAAAACATTAAAGTTTGCTTCAATTCTAAATCGTTCGCTTATGATTGACTTTACTTTGAAACATAGTTCTTCTTTGAACGTATTATATTGCTGCCAATCACGCATCGAGTATGTTCAGTACGTAAAACTTCATTACGCTACATTTTAAAATGAATTTCTGTCGTACACTTCATTGTTACGCAACTAGGAAAGGCCCGTCAGAAAGATGGCGGGCGATCTCTAAGGATCAGCTCAGGCTGTGTCAACATTTCAGTGTCGGAGACGGAGAAGATCGTTGACCTGGGGACTCTGGTCGGTCGTCTCACCTCTGGGACCGGGACCCTGCTCACGACCAAGGAGGACCGGCGCAACCGCGTAAACCCAGGTACTGCAGTCTGACACACACCCTGCAAGCCGGGGAACAAAGAATTGGCTTGCAGCCCTGAGCTTCCCGGGCGAGTCGTAAAAGATGACTAAAGAAGGGAGAGCAGTTCTTTGTGGGCTCCCTTGCACAGAACCGGACTGTATATCGTTTTGCTACACACGGTCCCTAAGCTACACAAAACAAACGGTATGACGCATTACGCAGATTTTCTTTGTTGCAGTTTTGAACGTAGCCAAGCTTACTTGGAACAGCCAAAGAAGAATTAAATTGGATGTCGTCGAATTATTGCACGTGTAAAAATGGTGTCTTTTCTATTTCCTTACTTTGGTCCATCAATAAAGACAGATAATTTTTTTTCTTGTAGCATCTATTTTATTTTAAGCTAACTTGTTGTACCTTTCGAGTTGCGATACCTTGAATGTTCTCTACTGCTAATAATTGACGACCAACGGCAATATTATTGATGTTTTTAAGTGAGTTGTTAGTTGCCATTATACGGGGGCAATCATGTAGCCATGCGGATCTGTTTTAGTGACAGATCTGCGCGACTACCACGGGGAATAAATTTCTCCCTTTGATTGCCCCTATTGCTTCATGACATTGTCATTTCATCTCAATGCTTATAATGTTCTGCTGTTGTTGAAGCAATGAAGATGGAAAAAAAACAAAAAAACGCTTACTGTAGTGGGTTGGACTATATGTTGTCGCCATGCAGTGAGCTACCTTAGCTACGGAGCGTTCTGCTCGTACGCGCCGGTCTACGACTCGGCCACCGCCAACATCAGCAAGGACGACTCAGACCTCCTTCTGTCCACTTACTGCGACGAAACAGGGATCCAGTATGCGGCAAGGTGGGCGTGTAGGAGAGTGTGGCTCTGTTATATGCGTAGCATTACCCCTGCGTCTTCTAAAACATGCGTAGTGCAACTGCTGAGCCTTTAACAACTGCATTGGTTTACGTACGCCACCGTAGTCGATTTTCACGCGTAGTGCTACACCGGCCCGTTCAAAATTAGGCGTGTAGTGTGTGTCTAATTATCATTTTTGGCGTACTGTACTTGCTAAACAACGCTGGTTATATGCTCCATCGGATTATGAGCCGCGCTGTCGGACGATTCCTTGCTTGGAACTATTTAAATATTTTAAACAATTTTTTTTTGTCTTCAACGTTTTATGCTATAATTTAGTTTTTTGTTTACGATCTAGCTTCTAGATTAATTAGAAAGTTTGAAATTTATTGTGATTACTCATTTCTAACTGAATGGGCAAGTGTGTAAGACTATGCACGGATTTGCATTGGTGGTTACTTTGATTGTTCATATATTGTTTACACATCCACATTGTTGATGTAGCGTAAGGTGATAATGTTGAAAAAGAGGTAAACGCGCGATGCATTCGGAAACGACGTATGTAGTTTCATTCATATCTTTCCGCCAGCTCGGTATCTAAACTAGCTCATTGTTTTTTGCTTCCAGTCTGCGTCACTTTGTCAAGGACTCTGGTGACTACGCGGTGAGCATGGTCGACAATCTGCTCGACCTGCTCACCTCTGGCCAGCACAGCAAGACCATGGAGCTTCTCAAGCAGGTTTGCCGACATTTGTCGCTCGCATAATTTTGCGTTGTAATCTTCTGTTGTTGTTGTTGTTGTTGTTGCTTTAGCCCCTTGCGGAGAAAAGGTAATGCCCCATTTCACCAGCTGACGGTCGCTGGTGAAGGTTTCACCATATCTGGTAGAGATCGTAGGAACACTTGTGGCTGATGAATTTAAACCATCCTTGCCAAAGGGTGCGCGAAGTGACTCAAAATCTTTGCCGCGGCTGGGATTCGAATCGGCAACTGCCACACTCGTAATCCACGACCAGCGACTTAGATCACTCGTTCACAACGCTTTGTCCTGCCCAATGGTGGCAGCAGGGGCAGGGCTGCCGGGCACAGTTTAATGTCATGTCCGGAACCTATGGTTGTAATCTTCTATTTGCCATAAATGGTCATGGATCAAACGAAATCACAAGTAAATAAATTATGTGCAAAAATAACAAAGAAGGAGTGACAAGCCAAATTGATTCACAATCTGTATTCACTAACTGTATTTTAAATTAAATTTTTTTTTTATAAATAAAAAAATTAAATGACGCCAGTGATTATGTCAAAACGACAGCATTGTCTGTGTATTGTTAATATACCACAACCGGGTCATGCCCAGTGGTGGTCTTTGAGGGTTTAAGGACTGTGTTTAGTAACATAGACAATGCAGTCTGGTTCAAGCAAAGAACAGCTTCCCCTCTCTAGTCGCCTTTGCTACTCGCGCAGGGAGCTCTTGGCTGCAGACTAATTCTGTTTGCTCCAGTCTGCAGGGGATAGCATGCTTAGTGTCAAGTCATATCACAGATATGGATTGAATATCATTCCATTTAAATCTATATTTATCAACAAATATCGTGTGCATTGTGTCAAGGTTAGTTGCTTGTTTTGATCACAGAAATAGAAGCCTATAATGCGCATGCATAAACTTTGCAAAGACATAGAAAGAAGGACCCTTTTAAGCAAAAACGAAAGTTGATTTGAATTATGGGTAGTCACTTTTATTTATTGCGATAGGATGTGTGTAGGTCATGACCCTGTCAATCAAGTTATGGACGGTTGTAATCGGTTTGTCTCATAGGGAAAAGCTCCGCCCTCGTTATCTCCATACGTGTCTCAATATACAACATATGGTGACTGCCCTTGGTTTTGATCGACAGCAAGATGAGGAGCGGGAGAGAGAGCAACTAGAGGCGCAGCGCGAGGCTGAGAGAATGAGCAACGCTGCTGGCGCGACTGCTGATGAACAAACGAGCAACATCGACATGTCCTTCCTGAGTTCCATGGGTACGACCGAGCCATGTCAGTCTATTTTTATGCCTTCTGCAAGCTGCAGAGTGAAGAATTGCTTTGCAGCCCAGAGCTCTCCGGGTAAGTCGTAAAGGCGACTAGAGAAGAGAGAGCGGTTCTTTGCGCGTTCCGTAGGGCAGGCACTGAATCGGACTGTAATAGTCTTTGTTACTACAAGGGGACTTTAAACTGCCTAAATCAGTTTTTATGGTCCATTGGAGTCGTATTGCGCTTTCACAAATGTAAGGGCAAAATGTTGAAATAATAAGGAACGAATAACGATTTGTTCTCAGTTATATTAAAATGATGAATTATTATACTATTATCCTGTGTTCATGTAGTTGGAACAAAATTATATGCTACTACTCAGAACTTTGGCCAGACATGCTCGTTTTAGTGATCAATCGGACTCGGCCGCTTTTTTCTGTTCACCTGCGGCTGTGTGTTGCATCAAGCTTTTGGTGCGACACAGATACGGGAGCGGACGCGGATAATAGCGAGGTTCAGGCTGAGCTGAGTCTCACGTCGCAGCTCATCTCCGACCTACACAAGACGCAGTACGGACGTCTGAGCCAGTCCCTGCCTCAACACCTCTCCATGCTGGTCGGGCCTTCAGCAGAGGAAGAACAAATAGGTAGCAAATCTGGTGATACTTTTGATCATGCACTAATATGTAGAAATTTCACAGACAGGGTTCTCAGCAGCCTGGAAAACCTGGAAAACCTGGAAAAAGCCTGGAATTTATGAGACCTGGAAAAAGCCTGGAAAAAGCCTGGAATTCATTTGAAAACCTGGAAAATTTAGAAACCCTCTTTTTACGCACTTTGTTATGTCGCGATTTGCGAATACAGGCCTCCCACTGTCCGCGCCGTCCTGATGTTCAGGATTATCCTGATTTTTGATTTAATATACAAGGTAATGTTATAACATGAATTGAGTATAACCTCCGCAAAACGCGGCAAAACACCCAAAAATAGCCTGGAAATTGGCCTAAATTGAACCTGGAGAACCTGGAAAAAGCCTGGAATTTCATGGGGGGTAGTTGCTGAGAACCCTGACAGATTTTGCAGAAAAATTTCCCATAAAAAATTTCACTCGAATCACAGCTACCTGTGGTTCGAGACATGTGAAACCTTAAATTTAACTTCTTGAGGATGGCAATAGCACACGAATTCACATTTGCCCATGTTGGAGCGTGATCGAAACCTTTGCCGCATATCAAACAACTGCATTCGATGTGGCGTTGTGGCTGAGTAGCCGAATGCAGCTTGGTAGATCAGTCAGCTAAGGTGCCAGGCCGCCACGCGTGCGTTTGTGTGTTCAGGACCCAGCGGCTACCAAGCAGTGTGTGGGACAAACCATTCACATACAATGTCTCGCTGGACTCAGGCGTGAATGAGTACCAGGCCACGTGTCTGGGGAAGATTGGCAAAGTGTATCGAGATAGTGGGCTCTGTCTCATGCACAGTGGATGATGCCCAGCTATTCCTTGCCTGCTCAAAACGCCGCTAAGGGGATGAGCTCCCTCGCTTATGGGCGTTACTGGTTACTGGACAGCCTATGCGATAATCTTCTTCCGGTAGCTGAGTGATTTAGGTTGTCGTCCACAGCTTGGCAGGTTTTGTTTAGATAGCATGCAGTTAACATTTAAATTATAGTTGGTGACATTCGGTCTTTTCTGTGCGTGTATTATTCGTTAGTTTGTGCCATGAAAACTAGCGTTCTAAAATTATTAAGGTCTGAATTTTTCGTGTATGTTTTTTAAAAATTGATATTCCTGGCTTTTCTTTTATGGTAGTTGCGAACTTATTTTTGCTTCATGTTTTGTTTCTTCATTTTCAGCGCACAGTGTAACGTCACGCCTAACACAGCTCGTGAAGCAGGTAATGCTCGCCATCGATTATCCTGTATTTACATCTTTAAATTGATGTCAATCAATTTTTGTCAAATCATTTTTATATATCTAGGAGCAAACATCAACATAAAAATTAGATGTGATTACCTCAATATAAATTATTTATATATTATTCCCACAATATACACGAATGTATAAATTAATGAACACAACTAAAATAGACAAAACATTGATTACAACCACGTAATTAGATTCATAAATAAAAATTGTTGTTCCTTGCCATATAGTTTTTATTTACTTTTTGATTTTCTGTCTTGTTTATAACAGTTTTTATTGGAGATTAAAGTTACGATTTGACTAGTACGGGTACTGCATTGTTTTCGTGATGTGTAGTTAAACAACGAATATACTTTGATTTCAATTTTGAATTGATTTGAAAATTAGCTTAGGGCTAATTAGTGAAATATCAGAAATTTCTTCAGTTAAATCGCGCTTAAAATAATATTATTTGATGTTCTAAAATTTCTATCATTAACAAAATAATCCGGTTTGATGCTATCAGGTTAATCCCTGCGACGTGATTGGTGCTCGAGCAATCCGATCGGTTCTTGGCATCACTGACCAGCCCCCCGCTGACAGCCAATGGCAGCTGTCCGATGATGGCACCACTAATCAATCGCAACCTTCAAACACGGATGCCGATTTGCTGCCCGGAAATGAACAGAATTCTGAGAGCTGCGTGCCGCAGGGTGGCGGAGTCGATTTTGATCAGCAGTTTGGAGGGGAATCGTTTGACTCTCAGGACCAATCAAATTTGTTTGCTTCGTTGGGACAATCGTCTGTTGTTGAGCCTTTGTTTAGGCAAGCGTCGTTCGATGACAATGGCTACATTCCGACACAACAGTCGCAGGATACGGAGTCTGTTCTTGCAGTGTCTCAGCAATCGCTAGATGGCGTTGGTTTTTCAGTTCCGCAGCAATCAGTAGATGGCGACAGTTTCTCGCAGCCTGCAGATGAAGGGATGCTTTCGGCGCAGCAGCAGCTCGACAGCAGCTATTCGTCGGTTCATGGTCGATCGTTAGATGGCACCAGCTATTCGCAGCAGCAGCAATCTCTAGACATCGGTAACTTTTCGGTTGTACAGAAGGGAGGGATTGACGGGGCGGGCTTTTCAATTGAGAACCAAACCGTGGACGACAACAGTTATCAAGTTCAAGAACAAGCCCTCGATGACACCGAGTATTCTATTCGTCAGCAAACTGTAGGTGATGCTATTTATTCAGTTCCACCGCAATCCCTCGATGGCGCCACTTACTCGGATCAGCCTCATTCCCTAGATGGGGCCAGTTACTCGGCGCAGCCTCAGCTGGGCCTGGGTGGTGGAAGCGATTCTCACGGACTTGAGAATATCGTCGATGGATATGTGTTCGACGCTGCGGCGGATCAGCAGAGCTTCGGGGTGGCTGTCGCGCCGCAGGGTGACCCAGTTTTGACGGGTTATGTACCGGCGGGACAGAGCGCAGAGGTGGAGTTGGATGCAGAGATGAGAGAACTTCTGGAGCAGGAATCCATTGTCTGCATGGATTGATGAGGACTTATGGTCGTAGCCATTGTCGATACTTAATAGTTAAGTGGCACTTAAGACTATTGAACATTAAGTGGAAGTATGCTGGATGGATTACTGTAAAACATGAAATTTGTGCGTGCATGTCATTTTGGTAAGTTTCGCGAATTGGCACATCTCGCAAAAATTTACACGCGCAAAAATTAAGCTGCAGATGCTATATATTATATAATGCATCTAGCTCCTAAAAACGCGAAATAAGGTGCAGCAAAATTTCTAGGAGGCAAAATCATGAAAATAAGATGCCGCAAAAATTTCATGTTTTATTGTATGTTAATAAGCAAGGTGGCATCTGGATTCTGGATGTAAGGAGTACATGAACAGCATTGTTGAAGTTTTATGCCATGTAGACTGGCACGGTAATATTTAGTTTAGTTCAATCTAGCACAGGAGATACGCAAGGTATAGGTGGATTATCATTGACTGATGCTGGTATGCATAAGTTAAGTGAGATCATGCAAAAGTAACGAATTGAGTGTTCGATGTTTTTGTTGATGCTTGACACATTGTTTATTGCTTAGCGTCAAGACAGCTAAATATTTTAATTCTCTTCCGTTGTTATATCGCAAAGGCTTGATTGAACACAATGTTCGTAACATAGTTATATGGTAACCAAATTTAGTTCAATAATGTGGTTGTATTTTGAGTGTATTATCTGAGCTCATGAAAACATAATGTGTAGTTGAGAGCAAGCCTGTTGGATAGGAAACTCGACTATTCATGATATAGCCTACTGCGTAGTAATGATGAAAACTTATTGACAAACGGATACTTTTAGTTTTGATCGCATACGTTGTTCTCCAAGAATAAAACTCATAAATGGGCTTCTTTTGTCTAGTTCTAAGCGCAAATTCGAAGCTCATAAATAGTCACAGACTTATGTTATAATGTTGTCTGTATAGATCTGGTGTTGTCTACGCATCTAGTGATGTGATTGTACATTTTTCATAATTTTTTGTAAGCCTCCGTTGTTAGTTTTTGACGACTAGGCATGCATTACCATTGATTAGATAGTGCGCGCGTTATGCGGCGTACTATAGTATGCCTGAATGGCTGATAAAATAATTGAACTATTATATGAACTTTCTGTTTCTCTGTTCTGTTTTTCATTCTGTGGAAGCACTAGCAGCCACACTAAAGAAACTAGTCTACCATACAAAATAATAATGATGCCGCTGTACAGTACTGTACCAGTTATTATTGCTGTATTCGTTATACGTAGGCCGATGTCAAATAAACGTAGCCTCTTTCATTGGGCTATTGGCCTATAGCAGGTATATCACAGACGAATTAGAAATTAGCTGGACAAATTGTATTCATCCAAGATGTTTCCGATGAATCTCCCATAGGACAATATCGCACTACCTTATTGTTATTATTGTAGAGGCTGAGCGAATTATAATGGAATAGTCGTATTGAGCGCACGGCCCTAGAACTTAGCACGCACTTTGTACAATATTGAAAGATGCACTCCTGTAGTTCTTTCTTTGGAAGATCCCTTAGGAGATCCCTGAATGGGCCCCACTCCATTCTCAAGTCTACAGCATTAGCCCACTCATGCCTGCTTACTAATCACACATTTATTGCGAACCCTCTGCGTGGGTTAGCCTATTGCATCTCTACTATAGGGGGTCGTTCAACTATTATACGCAACGTATAGCGCTCTGTGCATTTTTCACCGCAAAATGTCTTTTTGGACTCTTGTAGCGCCGGGCCAGACTCCCATAATGGTTTGCAACAACTATTTCATTATTTATTTATTTTTTACATTTATTTCCAACAGCAACACGCACAGAATATATATTCCACAAGGCGCGCCTTAAATATACTTAAATGAATAATATGCAACAGTTCGTGCAATTTTTCAGTTTAAAGATAGGCGCCGAAATACAAATGCAGCGTGTAGTTATCACCGGATGATGCTGTAGGCAAATTAACAAAAATTCACCGAGCTTATTTGCCATTGAACATTTTCACAAAAACATGGAGAATGCGACAATTGTGGTTGGGTACAAATGAGACAAGTTAAGTATTATGCTACTCAGCGACGGACTTCAGATCAACTTGCAGCACAGTCAAGGACACAATGCTACGTGAATAATTATTTGAATCGTTTACTGAATCTCGATGTCGAGGAAATGTATGTCGATATGGTATTAAAGATCAAAGCATTGACATTTCATTGTTCGCTGACATCAGCGGTTGGTAGATCTATTCCATGCGTTGACAAATGTATAACATCACAGCATTTTGACACGTCTAGAGCTAAATTGTAGTAGGTATTTAATGCGATAGACAAATCAGTAATTTTATTCATCATAATTTCACGATACGAGGCATAAACTTCACACTCAAATTAGAAATGTATCAGGGTTTCGATTTTTTCTCCACACGAGGGACAGAACGGGTTGTCAATTATGTTATAAATAAAGAGCTCGTTATGTAACGGGCTCAAACCCAATCTAAATTGGGTAACAAGCCTGCCATTATGCCCCTTTTGGGCTCTGTTGTACTGCAAAGTTTTATGGGCTTTGAAAGCGAAAGTAGGTACAGCCAGTAGATGAACTTTAAACACGAGAATGGAATTACAGCTAACAATATTGCTAGATAGCGAATTTCATATTCGAGCACAGTCAGGAAAAAAAAACGTTTTGTAACAGTTGAGTCTGCATTGAGGTTCCAGTATACGCATGTCTTGATGTTGACCTAGAACTGCGAACGTGCAGGTGGTCTTTAAATGATATTAAGCTTTTCAAATAAAGGGGGGCATTTCCTTTTACGCTTTGGTAGAAACAAAATATTTCTGCTCGCTTCCTTCTGATCTCAAGTGAATCTCACCCAGTTTCTGCCATTAGTTTGATCATTTCTGTTCTTCTTATAGCGCCAGTGCTTAGAACTGCTGCACGGCGCTGGACGCTTTCAATTAGCCTCGCGTCGCTGACAGAGCAGTTTGAGAACAACGCATATTTGCTGAAGGACCCACCACAAAAGCTTAATTTAATTTAATAAGAGGAAAATAATCAATAAAAAGTCATCGCCGTGACCATCCTTCATCATGAGAAGAATCCTTTAAATTGTCAGATTAGGCTATACTTGTTTAACGTCTGCCTCGAACTCGATAATCATACCTGCACATAAAAAACATTCAAAATTTGTTTCTTAAAATTATACCAAGAAATTTTGTGTAAACAAAAAATGTATAATAATATAACTGTAGCACTGCTTGTGCGCACTGCGCACCCATCCACCTCTAATAACGGGTCGTAATAAAATCGTTAGCCTACCCACCTACCCACCTACCCACCTACCAACCTACCCACCTAACCACCTACCCACCTACCCACCTACCCACCTACCCACCTACCCACCTACCCACCTACCCACCTACCCACCTACCCACCTACCAACCTACCCACCTATCCACCTACCCACCTACCCACCTACCCACCTACCCATCCTCAATCCTATGTGAACGGCCCCTTACAACCTTTGCGTTCTATCGGGCGAGAGTCGGGTAAAGCGACAAAACCTTCCGAAGTTATTTGCCAAGGAAGCGAACATCCCTCTCAAGTGGACGGGTTTGCAGTGCCTCTCGTGGGAATCTTGAGACAGGATGTTGTACTCGAGTCAACAATCCTCTGATACACGTTCAAACAGTAGGTCTACTTGCCATAGGCCAGTCGGTATGTCTCTTACCAATACAATTGGCAGGGTAGCTTAAAGGGCATTCAAGCCGGCATTCAAGTGCACTTCGTGGTAAATGAACTCTTTGTGCCCTGTACAAATTGCGCATGGATTTTGTAGGCCTTCATAAAAAATTGAAAGTAGGCTACGAAATCATTTTTATACAATTTTATAGACATTAGTTTAGAATATTGTGATAAATATGCTTGTCAAATAGCATAGGTCTATGAAATACAGAGCTAAGCTAGGAGTCTGTAGGCCTATGTATATCGCTTGATGATAGTCAATAAAATCTAGAACTACAATAGCCTAATTGTAGCTCTAGGTCTATTAAACGTTGTTGCTCATCTTCATCGATACTATATCTAGCCTGAGCGTCTGTAATTTAAACTAGATTCGGCTGTAGCAGTTGACTGCAATGGCGAGAAAGCTGTCACGACACATTCTGCTCCGAGTCTGGATTCTGATTGCAGCGGGACTCACACCGATAGGTACGCATTCAAGCATCAAACCATTCAGCATAAATTTTACACCGCGTCTCAAATTGAGAGGACCCAATGAGTTTCTTCAATAACTACGGAGCGCAGTAAGCGTTGTCAATTAAATTTTCACCACATTAACTTGGATCTTTGCTTCGTATTTCTACCAATTTTCGTTGAATTTTATTAAGCGGTTAAAAAGATACCAGTGGTCCAATTTGACATGAAAAAACGATGTTCACGCTGCTGTTGCATCTTTGTAATAACTACAGAATGTTCAAATTTGTCTCACTTTTCGGTTATTCTATGCTCTTGGTGTTCAACATTGGTCCTTATGTATTTGTATACTTTAAAAAACGATAACTATTGACAATTTAAAAGAAAATCTTTGACACCAACCATGATCGATTTGATCATGGTTGGTGTCAAAGATTTTCTTTTAAATTATCTGAACGTTGGCGCAGAGTGTACGGGTCACCCGGAGTTTATGAAGCACTCTGGTCCACTTAACCAGACGGTCACTGAAGGGGAAGACGTCGAGTTGAAGGCGACTTACTTCAGCCACAAGAGCGAGTTGACGTCGGCTCTGTGGCTGCACAACTACAGCGGCAACGGATTGGAGCAGCATACGCGCGGAGATGGTGCACTCTTTCAGGTATCATAGCTAGCCTTGGCAGCTATATCAGCTTTATGAGGCAACAAATTTTTGGTCTAAGAATATTTCTACCACATCAATTTAAATCAAGGCAAAATGTAGACAAAGGCGGCAGAGCCTAGAAAAAGCTAACTTTTTTGCAAACGCTGCAAATTTTTGACCTTAACGTTGTTGCAAAATGTTTCTATCTTAGCCAGCCTACAGTCAAATATCGACACTTTATTGTACTCGTTGCAGGTGTGTCGATAGTTTTCTATAAATCAATTTATAGCATTAGTGCTAACATGACATCACTGACATGTCTGTATAAGGCATATAGGCAAATATTTTTTAGTGCATACAGTGTCTAATGCTGTGCTTTAATGCTGCGTTTAGCTTCTTCTTTTTAAAAAGCATATAGGTTTACTTGGCTATACTGGAGGATGCCTGATAGAATACAGTTCATTGTTCAATTCTTGTAAGTTGTACCTCACTAAACGCTAACCAAGTAGTTTAAGAGCTGGTTTCTCCAACACCGATTTAATGGTGGTTTAGGTTTTAGCCTATGCAAAAAGGTGGGTTAAATCCTGAACCACCATTAAATCCATGTTGGAGAAACCAGCTCTAAGTGTAAATCAGTTATAACTGGTAATACAATTGAGATGCCACCGTTCTATTATTTCGTACGTCTGTAGTTAAATCTCACAATAATTTGCCATTCGTCTCTGTGGATGTTACAGGAACAAACGCAAGGCCGATTTACAATAAAGGACAAAGATTATTTTACAATAAAGGATGAAAAAACAGTGCGGACAATCCTCAGCATCAAAAACGTTACCGTCACCGATGCGGGATACTACACGTGCGTTCTACTGCTCAACGGAAGCTACGCAAACGCGCGCCGGGCATCCCTTACTGTCAATTACAAGCCTAATATTTCCTCGAAACCATCACCCAAGCCCTCGGTGCTACAAAATAGAAACATTTCTGTTGTTCCAACCCCTCGGCCTTCTATTCCACCACTCTCAGAAGGTCAGATTTTAAATGATACAGCGACATCGAGATCGTCATTAATCGCCGATACCTTTGGGTTCGTTTCACCAAAGATATCTGAGGAATACTTGGAGTCTTCCTTGGCTTCCCCCTCCAGTGGCCAGGCAGCTATACGATACGTCGTACCGCTGGTTGTTCTAGGGGTGTTGATAGCGCTGGGATACGGCGCGTTTCGCTGTGCACGGAGGCGTAAGTCTGCCATCCGGAGGTGCGGGGTGAACGATAACGCGATGTACGGAGGCCTAGATGTGCACGAGATGCTGGAGTTAACGTCCATTCTACCACTGGTGACGCTTGATGACCGGTGGAGATTCAATCGTGACAAGTATGTAACTGATGCTGTTAGGTGATCTAAAAGACTTAAGCACAAACTGTAAGTCTTGATTTTGAGTCAGTCGTTTTGAACAGTTAGATTCATTTAATGCACTGTACACGATTTGATAGACGTGCTCGAAATTGTGATCCATATTTTGCTGTAGGCCTATTGAAAATAGGCTACTTACACTGTTCTGACTTCGAGTAATATACCAACTTGTATTCTCATATAACTTTGTTGCAAAATATTTCTGTCTTGAAGTAATGTATGCATAGACATATCACTCTGTGGTGACAATTTTTTTAAGATTTAAAAATTCTATAACCTATTATGCATGCATTGACATTGACAGTTATTTGAATGAAAATATGGCTGGGTTAAGGAAATTTAATTTTGAGTTAAGGAAATTTAATTTTGACTGACAACATTGCTCAATTTTACAATCTGAGTCTTTGATTTGAATGGTTTTGTTGCCGCAGTGTTGAGTTGCTGGAGCTGATCGGGGAAGGAACTCAGGGTAAAGTCTACCGAGGACTGGCCGTGGGAATATTTGGTAACTTGATGCAGCGCCCAGTGGCTGTCAAAATGCTCAAAGGTTTGTAAAATTTATTGTGCACCAGATACTCTTGTCTCTAACAAAAGATAGTTCACTAAGAATGCCGTGCAAAATCGTTATATGTAGTAGATTTTTTTTCATGTGTAGTGATACAGATTGTTTAAATTCTTCTGAGTGGCTTACATAAATTTATGCTAGCCTAAGAACCACGTTAATTTTTGCTTTAAAAATGGCTGAACTTCAGCAGCTACGTTTTAATGTTTAAAGTACACATGAGCAAAAAAATCTCGTTAAACACGTTGGTTTCAACCTTTACCCCTCAATGATTTTTTTTTGCAAATCGAGATAGATTCAATGCCTATTAAAACATATTTCTTTAATTTTGACATACTTTTATGAATATCAAAATACATCTACAAATTTGATTTTAGTAGGCCTATTTTTCATTTAAACTGCTTTAAAGGTCAGGAGAATATGCGCGATTTGAACAACTTCAAGAAAGAGGCTGATATGATGATGAAAATTGAATCGCATGTCAACGTGATCCAATTCTACGGTTACTGCAACGAATCGGCGGCAACAAATGGTAAAAATACTGTCATCCGCTAATGAATTTATAAAGCTAGTATAATAAGCCAATAATGATTTTAAAAATCTGGGCAGACTTCGCAAAGTTCATTGGATATTGCTGTGGACAATGTAATTTCTTTGATTTCTATATACTACTGGCACTGAATTAATGCACTCACATGGTGTTTTCTATAAGGGCCTGCACCATCGTTAATTTAATAAAAAGTTTTTCCATCAAGCTACTATCCATATTTTTCTCAGATTTATTTTATGCTGATACCGAATTAGTGCGTGCACAGGGTACTTGCTATCAGGGCCTGCATCGTCTTCTATTGTCCTACGCTTTTCTATAAACCTATTATCCATATATCGATATTTTTCTCAGATTCCTTCATGGTGTTGACCGAGTTCGCGCCTTACGGCTGTCTCAAGCGTTTTCTCAAGCGGTGTCAGTTCCGGGGCACCGTAGACCATACCGACTCTACATCGGATGACTATCTCGTTCCCCTGTCAGGTTCAGACACTCGCGTGGTGGTCACCACACAGAGACTGCTGCAGTTTTGCTACCAAGTAGCGCGCGGCATGGAGTACCTCGCTTCTAATAACGTACGCTATCACCGTCTTGGTTACAGAAATAGGCTTAGCAGCCTAATGCATTTTGTGTTGTAATACAGCAGTGAATTTCGGCACCGGGCCTTCCAATAAAATACGTATGCAGTGGCTAAAGTGTGAAGTTGGGGACTCCACCAAATCACTAATAATTAGTGGGGCCCCCTGAATTTTTTGAAGCCCATAGTCAAGTAGCTGACGAACACTCTTTCTCTCCCTTACAGAACTCACGTTGGAGTCCCGGATGGCGGCTTGAAATTTCGTTGATCTGCGATTCGAGCCGATCACTTTAACTACTGTGTGTGTGCTGAAATTTCATGCAAACTATTGAAGTTAGTGGTTGTTTCATGCAAGGTTGAGTCCAGACCCTATTTACGTAAGCGTAAGTCAGTGGTCGAGTTTGTTTTTCATACAAAACTACTTGAATTTACTATGACATTTACTATGACATTTACTATGACATTTACTATGACATTTAACAAAGATTCTGAAGGATATGAAAAAAATTAAAATAAACATCATAATATAATTATGACTTTATTTGTCTGCTACAATTTCTAGTAAATCGACTGCCATGTATAATATTCACGAAGCAATAAAAACAAGAACAAACATTGCATCGCCACAATCACAAAAACGCTTCTTTAGCGAAGTTGCTTCCTTAAGATGTTCTTAAGATATTCTTGACTTTCTTCTAAGTCAGGTATAACAAATTTAATCCAATCGCCGACCGTCATGACGTCATCATTTTGGTGTGCGCGTGGCGGCGTGAGATTCCCAAAAAAAAATTAATACATTTTTTTTTCTAAGATTTGCTTAAGGATCTCCTTCGTACTAACGTTTGCCCAAGCTGTTTTGAGTAGCCTAACAGCCCCTGATGTTTTTCGGTGGTTGTCCAACGCGCAGATCGTCCACAGAGACTTGGCGGCGCGGAACATCTTAGTGTCTGAAAACTACACGCTCAAGATCGCTGACTTTGGTCTGACACGCAACATCGCTGGCACGGACTATTACCGGCACTGTACCGGGGTATGCTCATAAACATATTACACTTGACACTAAGATTCTCTTTGTTTAAAGATATATAGTGCAGTTATGAGGTCAAATATTTAATTATTTACTGTACCGGGTTCTGTGATTTTTGGCAGGCGGGTGCATTGGACGGAAAGTCCCTGGCATCCAACCTCTCCACACCTGGCGGTTCTCCGCCATTCTCTTAATGTTTCCATAAGATATTCTTTCCAGTAGCTCATCTATCATTCCCACTCTCTTCGTTCCCCTCGTCCTCTTGCCCTCCATTCTTCCCTCCAGTATTTTTCCGATAAATTTCTCTCCTCTCACTACGCGTACCCATCCAGTTTTTCTTTCTCTGCACAATATCCACAATTTCACCTTTTCAAACTCTTGCCATCACCATCGTTTGATAAATTTGATATAATTAGATATATTTGAAATTTGAAATATAAAATTGACGTGAAATGAACTAAGAGGTATCATACAAGCAGTTTTGTTGTGTTGCCGCAGTGCTTTCTGCCAGTCAAGTGGATGGCGCCCGAGTGTCTCACCGACAGTCGCTGTTCAACCAAGAGTGACGTGTGAGTTATGCGGCATTGTTCCTTTCACGGGTTCAATCAGCATTGATAGCCTAATATTGGTATTCACCATTGCGAGTTAACCTCGAGTTGACTCAATCGGCGGATTGAGTGACGTCACGCTAGGCATAGGAGATTGACAACGATCGCTCTCAACTCGCGGATTGACCAACTCGAGGCTAACTCGCAATGGTGAATACCAATATAAGTGTACCTAATCATTATTATATATGTTACAGACCTACCGCTAGTTGCGACGACTGTCCTTGAGTGTTCTGTGTTTGTAAGTACACACGCGCGCGTTGTATGGCCGCATTACTCAGGGGTAGGCTATTTGCAGCCGTGGACACCCGCCCTCCACTTAACCCTATCCGCCGCATCCTCGCGTCTCAATTTCTTGGCTTTCATGCCTTCTCCGTTAGGTCTTTAGTATAAATGTACACGGCCTATGGTGGTATTCATTGGGACGCTTGTTCCTTTTATGTTTGCTTTCTGGTTTGAGCCCGTCTCCCTTGACAGATCGTTCAATAAAAAAAATAGACTATAGGGTCCACTTAACAGAATGATCTATTTGTAGTTATTATTATCATGTCGTCTGTGTTCATTAAAGTTTAGGCTATGTCATCATTCTCACGCGGTAGACCAGGATCCACGACTACATCTATGGCCTTTGAAACGGGACTGCAAGCCCACTATCAGATCCCCGATTACGTCACCAGACGCCGAAACGTACAGTAAGCCATTTTTTCATTATTATATTACTATTATTAGGATTGTTTGTCGTCATCAGGTGGTCGTTCGGCGTGGTGCTGTGGGAGATCTGCAGTCTAGGGGACGATCCCTATCCGACCATTACGGCGCAGCGTGTGCTCGACTACGTGCTGGACGAGGGACGCAGGATGGCCAAGCCGAGCTATGCTGATAACGTCACGTGAGCTCACTTCATTCGTTTACAGAGAAGCTGAATGATGCCCACACGCGTAGATCTTATTGGAGGTCTGGGGATGTTGGACCCCCTCGATACTGTCAAACATGAAATTTTGACTGCGTGCTATTTTCGCGGTTTTTGCCACTATGGAAAGGCGTGCCCATTTTATAAATGATGCAGCGCAATTTTCGAGCATGAATTTTTGTGAGTTCTATTGATTTGCGAAATTCGCCAAATTCTAATGCATGTGAAAATTCCTCAACTATTTTTTGCTCCTCGTAGAACACAAAAATTTCATGTTTTGCAGTAGTATCAAATGACCAGTAATGCGACTTTATGGACTGGGTATTAATTGACATATTGGATCCATCCGGTCGCCAACGTGATGCTATTGCGAAGCGGTTTGAATGGACAGCGATAAAACTGCAAATTTTCTATGCAGTTAGATGTGTAACTGCATGTAGTCATGTATATAGCTGCATGCAGATATATGCACAACTGCATACAGATATATGCATAACTGCGTGCAGTCATGCATATTCTTTTGCCACTCTGCTAGCGCTTTGCGGTACGGTGTGCTGTGCAGATACGACATAATGCTACAATGCTGGCAGCTCGAGGAGGCTGACAGACCGAGCTTTGCACAGCTGGCGCTCAGGCTTGACCGTCAGATCAGCTGCTCCGTTACCACGGTAATCTTGACAATCTTGTGGTGTTTTCGAGCAAATTGTTGATTTTTTTGGGGAGCTGAGAGGCCTTCAGGAGGAGGAAACACTGCAATTGAGCGGATACTTAATCAATAGAGGAAGAGGAGATAATGGCATCGGTCCAGAGTTGGCAGGGGCCCCGTCGCTTTCAAATCTACTCTCAACTAAAGCCAGGCCTAGGAGGCTAGGCATCAAATAATCTGGATCCACCTCCCCAGCCCCGGCTAACAGCCCTTCCTACCACTGCCTGCCCATCGTTGCACCCCGCCCCCCACCCCCCAACGACCCGTGCATCGTCTCAAGATCACTGGGGCAAGCCATGAGGACAAGGTTGTGTGTTTTGCCAATGGCCTGTTGGAGAAGAGATTGTGAAGGGCCGGATGCCTTCCTGCCACCCAACCTGCACAATGGTGGCTGCGGGGACAAGGATGCCGGACATAGTTTAATATCGTATCCGGGACATGCATGCATGTATTGAAGTCTACTGCACCTGAAGTCTACGGCACCAAAAAGCTGTTTTGTATTGGGTATTTTACAACAAAATTTATTGGATTTTACAGAATGCCAAAATGGATATGTTTGTAAGGTTTTTCTTGCTGTCTTCATTCGACTCGCTGTAAATTTTAGGACTACTTGAGTTTGGAGCTACAGCTCGAAGGCGACGACGACGTTTTTATCGCATCAGAAGAACAAGCGGAAGAACAGACTAAAGAACACTCATCGGAGACTGCTACCCTATACTCCGTCGACAGCCAATACGCTTCAATGCCTATCAATGGCAATGAATTTTGAACCAGGTTCGCGTAGACTAACAAAAATTGGAGTAGGGAGGATTTGCAGGAGGTGCAGATTTTTTTATCGGGGGTAAAGCTTTGAAGCCTCCTTTCCATGCCTAGAAACTTCACGAGCGCCGAGGGGTGTGGTAGGGTAATCAAACTTTTCTGAACAATAAGCTCAGTCTCACAGCCCCCCCCCCAAAACACAATCAATCATCTTCCTCAGCCCCCTAGCCCCCCCCAATCCAGTCAGCCAGTCAGCCTTCAGTCTCACCCCATTTGTAAAAAAATGTATGGAGAGCTAATAAATATTTCACCCTCCGGGGGGGCTACAATCCTATTACCCCCCCCTTCCGTGCCCCTGCAAACAAATATTACTGTCTCAGGATTGAGTATTTTTCATATTAGTCTTGCTATCATGACTTACTGTTTGACTGTTTAGTAACCATGGCCTGCAAATGAAAAATCGATATTTTCTGCTTTTATGAAGGAAGACAGCACAAGTTTTTTATGCACATAGTTTATCAGTACATGTTTTTAATGCACAGTTATGCACACACTTTATCCACAATGTGCTTCATTAGTGTTCAATTTGCTTCAATACACGAGTGCCTTGCAGTGTATGCGCAGCAGCGTGGTACATGTATATGCATTTACGTAATTATGCATCACTGTGCTTCAATAGAACGAGCTTCAACTGATATTAATTTCACAGACAAAAAGAGTTGAAAAGTGATATCGGTGTAAACTTGTATAAATATCTGCGCACAAACTTAAACACAAAATTCATCAAATAAAATCAGAAAAAACACCAAATGCTTGATTAAAACGTGCATAATTATTGTTGATATCGGTGTAAACTTGTATAGATATCTGCGCACAAACTTAAACACAAAATTCATCAAATAAAATAAGAAAAAACACCAAATGCTTGATTAAAACGTGCATAATTATTGTTGATATCGGTGTAAACTTGTATAGATATCTGCGCACAAACTTAAACACAAAATTCGGCAAATAAAAGCAGAAAAAAACACCAAATGCTAGATTAAAACGTGCATAATTATTGGTTGACTGATATTGACAAGTATTGATTAAAGACTGCATTCAAGTTCATCAATGTCAAGTAATAAAGCTATACGTTACACGTTCAATAGAACAAAATAAATAAATAAAAAGAGGCTACGCGTGACTGCTTCTGCTGCTAGCTCACGCGCACAGTAGCAGTCCATAGAATTGTGACGCCAGACTTGTCTGTTTATTCCCCTCTTGTATTTAAATCACATCGAAAGGGGTGCGTAAACAACCTTGACGCGTAAAAGATTCTGCTTGCCATAGAGGGCCTAGCAATGATAATTTCTCACGACTATTCTCGACATTCTGCCATTGAATGTGAATTTCGATAAGACGTCTAAGGCGCGCTGAGCCTGTAGCGACACATTTACACCAAACACACACAAAAGTAAAATACCAACTTGGCACAATGAATACAGGACTCTAAGCAACCAATCGCCATAAGTGGGGGGAACTTTATCATATTCACCAGGAAAGCAGCTGCCCCCCATGCCCCCTCCGCCCCGCCCCCCAGTAGATTTTTCCATTGCAATTCAAACATTAAGATAAATATCTAAGTTAGTTTTTGGGCTAGGATAAAGTGTAGTACGCTAATTAGAGCAGCGTGATATAAATTCAAAAAGTCAAATTGATCTATGATTTTCAGGCTCGCAGAACACACTAATAGATTAAACAACAATAAAGCGCACATATGAAGCAGCAGAAAAGTGCTCGTAACAAAAAGATCATGATTATGATAAGATTAAATAAGCGAACAAACTAGCGCAAACCAGCTCAAAAAAACAGAGTGGAAAATCCGCACCGAAGATACGGCTTTATGCTAATTAACTCAACTATTAAATACACATGTGATACTGATGCAAAAAAAATTATTCATTCTGATAATGGTGCTCTTTATTAAAATGCAACTTGAAACAAACTTCAAAGAAAATCATTCAAGCGATATCATTATATGAAGCTTTTATTCACCCTTAGGCAGTTCAACAACATACACCCACACGAAAAGAAAATAATATATAAAACTTAACTAAATACATACAGACAAAGATACCAATCGCGAAAGGTCCCTGAC
>JAQIWG010001323.1:0-25144 GCA_034695025.1 Chamaedrilus cognettii
GAGAGGGAGGGGACGGGAGGGAGGGGGGGGGGGTAACGGGGGCCACATAAGCTCTGCTCCGGGTCCCTCTGGGGGGGAGCTTACGACGCTTCCCCAGGCCCCCTGTAGTCGGATTGGTTCAGGTCATTCTCATTGCACTCAATTCTCGGGCGCTTCGTGCCCTATAGTTGTCAGTGCGCAACGCGCACTCCGTTATTACTCATTGTCCAACTCTCTCTGATCATCTTTAGCCCCCTCATGTGTAAAACTGTATATTCCAGTGACTTCGAAACGGGACAAAATCAATAGGGTTAGGCCTAATTGTTTGACCAATATTGTCTAGTTGGTGTTTTCGTTGGCAAACCCCTTACACACCACACTTTATTTCCTCCCAACCCCACCCTAACTAGCCATTCTTTCAGATTTTTGTTCCACTTCATGTTAGTAACAGAACTAACTGTTGGCAACTGCTGCGCTATGCATGATGTTTTATAGATGTTGAACAATTGCTATGTTACGTTCACGCTTTTTTATGTATCGAAATAATGAGGGGTAAGAATGAGTAGGCGCTACCAATTTGACTGCGGAATCGTGAAAATTATGGACAGCACTAATGCTAAAGCCTGAACTGCAATCAACCTTGTCTGCACAAAACGCGGCCCATACATAACTCGACGCATCGACAAAATAATGGTGTCCAAACGCAACAGAGTCAATCAATGCATCAGCGCCGCCTGTCGGCACTGTGACGCATGTGCAAGCTGATCCCTGTTGTCTCCTGCCAGCGGACGCTCTGCCGCGACATGCGCTGTCTTTCCTGCACCTCAAATGGATTTCAGCGTCTGGTGTAAGGGTGGCTAGGAGCAGGAGAACTGTGTGTGTGTGTGTGTGGGAAAGGGGGGAGGGTAGGGGGGGGGGGGGTGGGAGAGGCATGGTATAAACGTTCCGCGAAATCATAGAATCATCGAGCGAAGGACTCTCCTCACACAGCAGCGACTAGCGGAGACTGGCGCTCCGAGTGCTTTATATCCGACCCAGCAGGGTTTGCGTAATGCGCGTACAATAAAGGGGTTCCTTGCAAATCATTGTAGGCTTACGCCTAATTTGTAATCAGCAGGCGTACGTAGCATTGCGCATTAACAACTAATTATCCTGGTGCGTAGTAAAAACGCAGTTTTAAATTCTAATAATTCTGATAGGGCAAAGGTCTGCGCACTGTCTTGAGTTCAATATGTCAACACACGGTAACAAAACACTATCAGCACGATCAAGCTAATCCGAATCCTTGGGTTTTCACCCTACCCTAGTTAACAGCAGAATTGTTATCGTATAAAAAACATTGAACTGTTGCGTGCACCGCAGTTTCCCGCGCCTACGACTCAAGCAAATGATGCTGTTCCATCTCCGTTTGCATGATATATTGTTGATGCGTTACACGTGCGTATACAATACATACATACAAATAAGTAAAGGGATTAGAGCGCAGCGAAGCCAGTGCTTTGCGTGCTCAATAGTTTAGTCATTGGTATCGCTGCTTAATAAGGGCGGTGTCAAACACTGCACACACAATCTCCAAAGTCGGCGCGTGCTGTAGACTATTGGCGCCGCCATGTGACAAGGGACTCAGCAGTCCCTTGTCCAGCAGCTGCTGCGCGCTCAGCAGCAGCAGCCAGAAGCACCGGCGACAAAAAACAGCAGCCTCAGCGGTATTGCAGCGACAGCACCAGTGCCAGCGTCGCAGAGCCAAGGTAAGCCGCGCCGCCGCCGCTGCTGCCTCTATCGACAACATGCGTGGCCACGACGACTCAGGTGTGTCGCCGAACCGCGGACCGGCGGCTTTAAACGGGTGTGCGACGTGGCAGGCACGGCAGAACGTACTGGCGGTTTTGAACGGGTGTCGAACAGTGTCATACACGCAATGTTGAACAACTGACGGCTTTAAACCGGTGTGAATCTTGAGATTTATTTCTCTAGAATCACTTTTTTTTATTGCGCTGCAATACGTAGATATTCGATAGTCAGCATTACGCTAGTCGTATTAGACTTGCGGCAAGCATACCGGCTAACACTGCAACGTGCGCAGCAATAGCTCTGCAGCTGTATTCGCTCGTTACTTGTGAAGAATTTGATGTGATAAGGATCGCGGAGTATTCAAACCTAGGTAAGACTAATCATCATGAATTTTGCTGGTTATGTGGCGCAATGCCGCGCAAGGACAGCTCACCTTATGCGCTTTAAACACAGTTTCATGCGTATAACCTTCGAAAGGTTAAAAAGCAATTGTTACAAAGCACGAATATTATTTAACCAGAGCCAGTATGCATACTTCCTGTTTTTGAATTAGTGTGCAATGTATGCAAATTTTTAATAATAAAAAGAGAATTAATATGTAAACAAATTATATGACTAGATTATACGATATAACGAAAACAGGCAAGGATCTTGCGCAATCAGAAAGAAGCGCCAAGATTTGGCAAGCATGATTGAAAGACTTATTGAGAGTGGCTAGCATGGTTTGGAAGACTAGTGATTTAGTTGCTGTGCACTCAGCTAGTCGGCAATGAATCACTGTCCTCTGTAACTGTGTGACGTCATATCAACTGCGTGACGTCATATCAGCTCTGTGACGTCAGATCAACCCGTGACAGACGTGTCAGATAAACGGCATGTCTAATTTCTAGTATTATAATAGTTCATTAATCACAGAAAAATCAAATATAGCCTATTGGCCCACTTTAAAAAAAAAATCAAACTTTCATTTATTTATTTTCGATTTTTTTTGTAAGGTTGAAATTGATAAAGCATACGTCAAATATTAATTAATGACACACAAAACAAGATCTTAATGAGTCGTTTCATGCGTGTATTATATTTTAATTATAATATTTATGACGCATAACTTGACCAAAGTGAGCAGAAACACACAGAAATAAAATTTGATATAGAAAATGCAACATCAATTAAAATGGTTGATATTTTCAAGTTTGCCACCGCTTTTAAAATTTGATAACTACGTGTCGCATTCACCACCGTACTACGCCTGAGTGAAATACGCCTGAAATACACCGATATATACAATGTCCTACGTATTATGAAGAAATTATTTAAATTAAGCACTAGTTGTTTATAAAATCTAAACTAAAAATGAACATAGAGAAAATATTTGATAAACATACAAGGACTTTTCTGGTGCAGTACAAAACATAAAGCAACATATAATGACGTCGCAATAACACACAGCTCATAATAGTCACCATGGAAAAACACAGTGCTCTCCAGCCACGCAGTGTGAAAAATGCATACGAATGAAATCGTTAAAATCAAACATCGTTTCTTTTTACAACTACAAACACCATAGAAACACTTAACCCATTCATACAACAAAAGTCATCTGAGTATAACTTTGGCGTTATGTCCAGTATTCATCAGTGTTCAGGTTGATATTCAATGGGTTTCATAGGAGGAATCTTACACCACCTAAAACACTCAGTTTATGCAACCATTTTGAATAATTGTCAACACTTATTCAGCATTTGTAAAAGCAATTTGACAGTACTGTAAGCCAGAGGCTAACTTTAACGCAATAAATACTAGTATAAGCTACTAGTCAACATTCTAGTCTACAAAATCTAGATTCTGTTATTTTACTTTCAAAGCTTCAGTGAATATATTGAAAAATGCAGCTATTCAATAAACTTTCAGCATGCACTTGTATGAAATTGCTCCGCAATCAGCTTAAATTCAAAAATATATATATTTTAAATATTTCTATCATCTCAAAAAACAAATCATACGAAGCTTTGTTTGCAGCTTCTACAATTCTTTCACAACACAATACTCTGTAATAGACGGAGTATTGCTAAAGGCAGCTAATACCCAGATTCAAGTAATTCTATCCTTCACACTGAGATCAGAATCACGCTGCACAATACGGACCACTGCGAACGCCAACAGTGAATAATAATCATAATCACTAGACAACGATTTATCATTTAATTACTATAAGTAAGTCTAGTTATTTTTGGTGATACTGAAACACTCTGTGACCCACACACGTGACATTCTGTACTGCCATACACAACGCTTGTCCAATTTTTCACTCTAGAACGTACTCGCCGATGATGGAAACACAGCTTGAAAAATCGAAAGGCTTCAAATAAGCAAATATAGTAGAAATTTCAGAATGGCTAAGAAATTTTCTGTCATTAACTCAACTTTTTAAAAAAGTGTGTCATTTTTTGATATATTTGCAAATTTATTTTTAAGAGGTGTGCAATCCGCTTTTAGGCGGCCGTGTGTTTGGCGCACGCACACACCGCCATCACGACAGCGTCAATTTCCTCACTGCTGTCGCCCTCTGGCCACGTTCGGCTAACTCGCTTGTCGTTGATCCACTCGAGAGACGGCACGCCGGCGCGCAGCGTGTCGAGCAGACAAGGGATGACGAGACCCTCGGTGCTCACCAGGGGGCCGTTCATCGGACTGGTGTTGGCGCGGAGAGCGCGCAGCAGGGGCAGGGAGACAGACTCGAGGTAGAATCCACGACACGCGGAGATATCGAGAAACTCGAGCGTCTCGGAGCGCATCGCGAACAGCTGCAGACCGCGGCCGCTCGGCGTCCACACCTGCACACCATTTTTATCGATGCAAAGAAATAACATCACATAAGCGCATTGTTATGGAGTTAATTGCTACCCCTGTAGGTCGGGGAACAAAGAATTGACCTGCAGCCCAGAGCTCCTAGGGCGAGTCGTAAAAGGCAACTTAAGAGGGGGGAGCTGTGCTTGGTAAAGCCAAGGCCGAGGCACAGAACCGGACTGTAATAGTCTTCGTTACTACACACGGTCCTTAAACTCGCAGGGGAAGAAGAATAGTTGAGTTAATTGTGTGTGGCTGGTTGTTTCATGTATCATTCTGGAGCGAATCTCATCATTTTATTGTTTAAATAAGCATTCAGACTCACAATCTTAAAAATCATATTTGAACAACAAGCAATTATTTAGATACGCGAAGCAACAAATAAAATTGATACATTACCATCAAATATACAACTGATCAACAATCAGGCCTACCTAACTCCTATACTCCGTGGTTGAACGGGTCAGGAAGGTTGCGGATCATTACCTCAATGGTTAGACGGCGCAGGAAGGGTGCGGATCTAAAAAGGGTGTCAAACAGAGCCTGCTCCATGCTCTGAAACACAAAGTACTTGGTGAGGACCAGCGTGTCTAGGTTGGGCAGTCTGTTGAGGGCCCTCAGGGACCGGTCCGTCCAGTCAAACGGGAGGATGAGAGTCGTAACACTGCCCGCGGCAGCCGTGAAGAAATCAAAGAACTTGACAAAGAAGCGCTGCCGGTGTCGATGCTTGTACATCAGATCCTGTCAGATACAGACAAATAATCGAACATAACCGCAATATATCGTAAATCAATAGCATTTTAAGTAGAACAGAATGCTGCAGTAATAAAAAAATCAATAATATTATTGATCTCGATCTAACTGTCATCTGCTCTAAATATCAATTAAATATCAATAAATTCTAAATTTTTTTAAACGAGCTATAAGCGGCGGACCATTATATTACATAAATAGAAATATAGACGCGAACAACAAATATTACAATAGACTATTAACGGGTCTGTCCGCACGCTACAAACTATGTCTCGCAATGCAAAAAAATTACAGAAATTACAGAAATTCGGCAGCCTGCACAATTTTCAAACAATTTCTGCGTAGAAATTCAATACTACAAAAAAACCTGATCAGTGTCATACGTCAAATGAATGTAATAACCCGAAATGCAGCAAGGATTCTTACAGCACACTACCCTACAAAACTAGCAAGCAAAATTATAGAAGAAATATCAATTAAATTTTTTCCGATAGAATTACCTTGTAGTCGTTGGTGCTCCACGTGACGCTGCTGTTCTCTGGTACGTACGGCTTGGCCGGCGTCTCGTTCCACATGAGCTCGGCGTGTTCAAGCCCACCGCACTGCGCCGCGCGGAACAGCGTCTGCAGGACGTCGAGCCAGCCGTCACGCACGTCGGCAATGTCAAAGGCAAACTTGATGAGGCGCAGCGACGGACGCACCGTCACCAGGTAACTCATGTATCTGAGCAGCGCGCCGCAGAACAGCGCCTTTCACACCAGTTTAAAGCGTGCATGAAAACTAGTTAATGTTGAAATCTAGCTTTATGATTAATTATTACTTATTACTTATTAATTAAGCCCAGCCTCATTCATATATCACATATTATAGGATCAAACTGGAAGAAGATGATAATCAAATTACCTTCATCAACAATCATACCCTATACTGCATTGGATAGTACATGGATATATTGATGATTCACATATCGCACTTACTTACTCACTTAAGCTACACTCACTTGATGACTCGTTTGCGATACACCTCGTATGCCGCCAGCGCTGACTCGCTGGCCATGCCCCCCTCCTCTCCCCCACCTACCCCGCCGCCACCCTCGTCCACGGGATACGAGGGGAAGGCGATCAAGTCGATGTCCCTCCACAGACTCGGTGTCTTCATGAGTGCGGCCCACTCCATGCACACTCGCGCTGCTGATCCCTTCTCTGTCGGCGTCAGCCAACCAAACACCATTATTTTGCACGCACTCGTTAGGCTCGCAAAGGGAAACGCGTCGGGCGTAATCCGCAGCGCCTGCATGCCGCCTGCCAGCGTCTCGCTAAATTCCCCCGACGACAGGGGGCGGTAGTCGTCGACAAAGTTGGTGGAGAGCGCGCGGCCGCGAGCGCCGCGGTGACTGGGAGAGCTGCGCGGCTTGGACTTGGGGGCGCTCTCGCCCCCCGAGTCAGCGGGACGATCAAGGTCAAGGTCGGAGGAGAAGGAGGAGGAGCGGAAACGTCGCAGCCACGATCGATTCCTGGCAGTCATCTTGGATCAGGTAGTTGCTAGATAGCGGAAGCGGATGTGATCGAAGAGTGAAGACTTGAGCTTGTAGACTAGGCAAGCTCAGTTCATCTAAATACAAGCTATGGACCACAGAAAAATTATAGTGCAGCATTTGGAAAATAGATAAGATAATAAGATTTAGTAAGGCTGTCAAACTAATTAAGCCCAGCCTCATTCATATATCACATATTATAGGATCAAACTGGAAGAAATGCGATGCTTTGAAATGAAAAGTGATATGGTGGGTGCCTAAGCACACATCAGTAAAACAGAAAATCAGTAAAGTATAAGTTTCAATTTTGACGTTGATCTAGGCATACATTAATCCATTACTAGGGGCCATACATACAAGGAAAACTATGCTAAAGTATTCTAAAAACAAAATGCCTTCTGCTTTCACATTTGGGCTTTGCGCAAGGAAATGTGAGAGGTCCGGTAGTATAGTATAACGCCGGAGTGTAGCAATACTCACCGATTTAAGCTTCTTCTGTCGAATTACCAGGAATTTATCCATTTAATCGCACAAATTAAAATGATTCGGCCTTGAAAGGTCAAGCATGCTAGTGCCGTTATTGGTCAGAACTAATTGAAAAATGCACACAACTTGTTTTAATTGGTCAGACTTTCATTCTACAGTCAGTAGCTAAAATAATAGTTTCAACTTTCTTTTGGTGCTTTATTTTTCTTTTGGGCTTATCACTGTAACTTATAATCTAACGGCAAACATAACATAAAGTTTTAAAACATTTAATTTATTTTTTAATAACTAAGCAGCGTTATTTTTGCTGCATGTATGTGCTGCACAGTAAAATCGAAGCACGTTTCTCTAGCGGTCTAAATTGCATTGTTATTATATTTCTATGATCTTTGGTAGAATCAACGCGCATGACCGTCAAAATGACGTCACAACAAATGCGCACGAAAACCTGAGGCGCCTCGTGAATATTTAGAATTATGATTAATTTGATAAATTCAATATTTAAGTGAAAAGTCGACAAAATTCCATAATTTTAGCTAGTAGTAATAAGCTTTCATCGAAAAGGAAAGGTAGATAAAGGGTTGCGCTTAGAGGGTTAGGCGTGAGTGTAGAGACTCGTCAGTGTTTGGCAGACAGCATGCAGTTCAACGTCGACGAGCGAGGGTGAGAAAGTAGCCTAACACAGAAAAATAAGCGTGAATTATTTTTATGATGAATATTTTAATCCCTTGTGATGACTATTTTTGGTTGATTTGTTATTTATGACTTGGCTAATGCCAGTGTAGCTGGTGAAAAACATGTAACCCTTTGTAACTTTGTTTTTCAGATTTTCTGACTATTAAAGAGCCAAAGAGTGTAGGAGCGTTCGGGTTGATAATATAGAACCGGGTGAATGATAACAATATATCTACTCGTATTTCAAGTTCAACTGTAGTAAATGAATAAAATGACATTTTATTCTGTGTTGCAGGAAGATTTTTGTCGGTGGCCTGAGTTGGGATACTACGCACAGTAAGCAGACTCAATATTTGAGAGTTTTGTGACGATTAGGTATGTGTTTTTATATTCGGTGGGCATATTTAATTTTTTCGCTATTATCCATAGTCATTTATGCGTTATGCCTTTTTGGCAATATGGGATAAAAACAGTCGGTTGCTTTCATTTACGCATACGAAACTGAATAAAATGAGCTTCGGTTGCTCATGTTTATTTATGTTATATGTTCATTTAATCACAAATATAATTTAGGTGCAAAAATTCCATGTTGTGAGCGTTAAGCCTGACAAAAATGTTACGTTTTGCACATAATTATTTTAAGATTTGTTCGCTAATTGACTTCTGTCATCGATCATTTTGAGCTATCGATCTCACGCAATCTCTCTTACTATCATGCGCTGTATTTCTTCTCCGTTTCACATTAATTACTGATACTTAAGAACACAGACGGTATTCTATGTAGTTGTTAATGTTGAAGGCTCGATGCTGAGGTACTTCAGTAGATACGGAGACGTCATTGACTGCGTTGTCATGAAGAACCAAGTTACAGGAAAGTCACGCGGCTTTGGTTTCGTCACATTCCGAGACCCGTCATTGGTCGACAGCGTTCTTGCCTTGGAGCCTCACATTCTGGACGGGCGCCAGGTGAGACTCGCACGGAAATATGGGTGTCAATTATGATTTTATTTAGTGTTTTACATATTTAATTTTGTTTTGCATGTCTTAGAGCGCCCATTTCACTAAATTCAATTAGTCAAAGCATTTAAACCCCCACGCGCCTGCACACACGCACTCGCTTGTTTTGTGTTTGCATTTCCCGCTTACGCAGTTATTGTAACAACTAAGAGGAGATATGGTCGGATTTCTTAGAAAATTATCAGATTGGTGGGAGTGAATTTTGAGAATTGTTATTTATTTACAAAATAGATTGTATAATATCGACAACTTTCATAGACAGCCTTTTACACAGACAGTATCAACTGGTTGAGACTAGTCCTCGCTGTGTGCTAAGACTAAGAATTTGTTTATATTTTAGTAATGCCAGTGACATGAATCTGATCTCTCTTCTGATTTTTCTTTTTATAGATCGATCCTAAATCCTGTAATCCACGAAGCATGAACAAGGTTTGGATATACACGTAATTCTTGTTGCTTGTATGAAGCTCATATCCTCACAAGGCGCTATGGATGCTAGAAGCATTATGTTTTTCTCTGACATTCTTGCTCATTTACGACTTTCATAATCTCATCTACATGCTTGTATGTCGCAAATGATAGCAAATATCTGAAGTTCTTGAAGTTTCTGCACGAATTTACAGATGGAATAATAATAATAAAATTGTTAGACTGCTTCAAGGCAAAAAGATTACGCGTAAAAATTATTTACATTTCCTCTGACGTTGTTAGGGTGGTAAGAGCGCTGAGAACAGTCGAAAGAAAATCTTCATTGGTGGACTGCCTATAAGCATCTCTGAGGAGCAGCTCAGAGAACAATTCTCTGCATATGGGAACGTACGTCTTTTTACACCCGTTTTTTGCTTGCAATTGTCTCTGCCCTCCCTCATTGATTTAAGACATTGTTTGACCCTAGTACTAATTTCATTATTCAGTTGGTATTAATATGCTATTGGCATTGTTATCCTTACCTTCGCATTAATTTTTTTTCTAAATATGAAACTTGCGTGTCTTTGTGCTTCATGTAGTATTCATATTCAAAACTTTGCTATTTTCTAATTAGATTTCACAATGCCGATATATAGGTTTATCCTGACCCACCAAATGCATTGAAAAAGCTTAATTATGATCCAGTCGGCCACATATTGAGCTCAGTTTCATGTGAATTTTTTCCTTTCTTCCACAGATTACTGAGATTGTTATAATGTACGATCAGCAGAAGCACAAGTCTCGAGGTTTGAAACATAATTATGCAGCAGCGAATCTTGTGTCATATATTATCTAGCCTAATTATAGAATTTTAAAAGTAGATTTATGATTTTCTCACTGCTTACTATATGACTATAATTTGAGATATTCTAAGAAACTTTAAGGTTATTTATTTTCGCAAAAAAAATTGTAAGCCTAAATTTTGATTAAAATAATTTGTTAAGTTTTATTCTGTACCACTGTTGCAAGGTTTTGGATTTCTCACGTTTGAAAATGAAGAGAGCGTCGATCGAGTCATTGAGGAGCACTTCATTCATGTCAGCGGCAAGCAGGTCATTTTCACACTTTTTATTGTAAGTCTGCGTCTTTAACATTAATTTTTATGCAAAAAAATTTACATTAACGTCTGCGTTGTTGTTACAACTTTTGATAGATGTTGGTTTTAATTGATGTCTGTTGCTTATTCTCTGCAGGCTGGGGAACAAAGAATTCGCTTGCAGCCCAGCGCTCGCGAGCCGTGAAAGGCGAATGAATAGGGGGTAGCGGTCTATGCATAGCCCTCCACACAGAATCGGACTGTAATAGTCTTCGTTACCACACACGGCCCTTAACTTTCAAAACCACACAAACTACAACATCTAAGTTGTAAGTGACACGATAGACAAGCAGTCGGCTGGTTTCAGGTTGAAGTAAAGAGGGCGGAGCCTCGCGACATGAAGACTATTGCCGACACCTCCCCCTCTTCCTCTTTCATTGGTCATTGCGCTCAATCGATCTCGTCCAATCAGCATTCAGGAGCACTGGGCCAGGTCATGGCGCTGACCAGTCAGATAGCGGCGACTGGGTCGGGTCAGGTCATTGCCGTGGCCAATCACAGCATGATGGCCGCGGGCGGGAGCCTTCCTATTGGCTACTCCGCCATCGCGCCTCCCTTCACTCACAGCGCAGCTACACTGGGTTTGTCCACCTTGTTCGTATTTTGAGTTTTTCTTAAATTAAAAAAATAATGTTTTAATGGAGTTCTCTTATCAACTCTAATATTTTTGTTTAGTTTTGAATGCCATTTTTGAATTGGTTCATGTGATGATACTACTACTACTAGACTATACTATACTACTATTACTGAATTTCTGTCTCTTTCTGTAGTTGAGATTGTATTTGTAACAATATGAGGGTTTAATTTTAAGGACGAGTGTATGAGCATGAAAGACTATTACCGTCCGGTTTTGCGTAAGATGGCCGGCTCCCCCTTCTTTAGTCGCCCTTTTACGACTCGCCCGGGTAGCTGCTGCAAGCTTTTTATTTTTTTCCGGGCCCGCTCGGGGGAACTTGCAATGGCTTATTTTGAATGGTTTTAGACACAATTCGTAACGCGCAAATTCTGGTGTGTATGTTATCAAAACTCAGAACTGATGATTTCATATTTTTCTGTTTGATCTCTACATGTATATTGTAGCGGCGGCCCAGTGCTTTCAACATCCTGGACTCACATATGCGTTCGGTATCTCCGATTCCTGACTTTTATTTATTTTCGTATGATATTTATGTCGCTAAATATTATGGAAAAATGTTAGTGGATTTTTTTTTTAAATTAGGTTTTGTAAATAATTTCTATGAATTCGGCTTCGACGGTAACAGATATTTACTCTATGATAATTTTTGATTCAAATTGTCTTGCTAAATGTAAATATGTTATTTATACTTGATATAGATCAATGAAATTAGTAAAGTATGAGAGTAGTAATTATCAACAACGATAACTATCCTCCACAATTATTAACAACAGTTTGGTGTTAATTTGAAGGTCTGGGGGAGCAGTGCATGGGAGGGCTCCCGATCATGGCGGCCCACCCCCTCAACTCCCTTTACCCCCCCTCCTGGCTGCCTTGCCCCGGGGGCCCGGAGTCCCTGGCCACCCCAGGGGGACTAGGGGGAGGTGGGGGCGTGCAGTCCACTCAGCCACAACGCATCCAGACTCAACTCGCCTCAGTGCCTTTCAGTTAGTCCTGTACAAAATAGTGATCTTTTGAAAATTGGTATCATTAGCGAACAGACGCACGTGCGTTTTGTGGTCACTTTCCCTACACGAGCGGGAAAACGGACACACAACGCGTGTGTTTTCTGTCTATCTGAACACCTTTTAAAAATAATAATCTGAACACCTTTTAAAAAGCTATATCCTGTAGTTTATGGGCTTTCTTAGACTAATCTGTACCCCACCGCATACCCCATGCAAGCCGGGTGACGAAAAATAAACTTGCGCCCAGAGCTCCCTGGGCGAGTAGTAAGAGGCGACTAAAGAAGGGGGAGCGGTTCTGTGGCGGCTCTCTTACACAACCAGACTGTACATGTCATATTCATTACTTACGCGCGGCACGGTCCATCACTCCCTTTGGGAAAAAAGTGACCAAGGAAACTAGCCTCTAAAAATGTGACATTTTGGTCAAATGATGTGCAGTAGGCCTATTTTGATGCATTCCTAGTCCGTTATCTTATTAGCATATGTGCAGTCAGAAGTTAGAGCGGTTGGTTGTTGTACAGACGCTGTGCTGAGTGGTCAGGATGGAGTGACACGCATGTACACGCTCAGCACTGTGGGACACTGCTCCACTGGTAGCCTGCCCTTCCTTTCCTTCCTATACCTGTGCCAGCGCTTTCTATCATGCCACTCTAACAGTGGTATTGCCAAAGAGGCAGAAAATTTTGAGCACTGATTGCTTGTAAGCGTTATGTGTCATGGTGTGGATATGAATACAGCGAATTATCAATAAGCGGTCAGAATAGTTACAGTGAATTAAGCGTTAGTATAAGAATGCATTTTAAACGTTGAAACATGACTCTGATCTCATTTGTAATTATTTTATTTCAGAATTCATTGATTTGTCATCGAAATTAAATGCATAATATATAAACATAGTAAGTTCTTATCTGAGACTTCAATGACTTCTGCAGCAGGCATTCATGTACAATGTGATTATGGAATTGTTTAGGAGGATTTCCCAGCATCACTCAGTATGGCATGATGGAGGGGGGAGACGGTGACGCCATCAACAAGCCAATGATGTCAGCCTCAGCAACCAGCTACCACCACTTTGCTTTCAGTCAGTATAGCCTTCAGTGTGACCTACATTCAATCAGTACAGCCTTCAGTGTAACCTACATTCAGTCAATGCAGCTATAAGTGATGTGAAAAAGTATCATGTGAATTTGTGTTTTGAGTAAATTTGTAAGTTGATGCTGCTATTTTGTAATGTAAGGCACAGCTTTTAAAGTGGCTTCATTTTATCATTTTTTATGCGTCAATAGGCCTAATATAGGCCTAATATAGGCCTAATATAATATTTCACATATTCAAAAAACTTCAAGTTTTCTAACACGCAAGACAAGATATAGCACAAAGGTGCACTTTGGTTTGTTCTCTAGGTGACTATGGGTTTGGCGTCTGTTCACTCGTCGCCCCCGGAGGCTGTGGAGACTCTGTCCACATGGGGTTCCTTGACCCGATGGGCTCCCAGGGTCGCATAGCGGCCTGTCACTCTATGGCCTCGCAGGCCTTCCACCCCTACAAGCGATAGATTGCACGCAGGCAGGCTTGCAGTGATATAAAGGTGTGAAATGACTTTGCTGGCCTTTAGCTGGACACCGAGATGCGGGGCGATAATACGGTGTGAAAATTAAATCGCTTGAGAGTGGATTAATAATGAGCAATATTCACAAGCAAAACACATTCAATGTGATGCTGTTTTGTGAACAACAGGACGCAGCTTGATCAGCCAATGGCTGAAGCCGTAGCATTCTGCATCCTCCACGGCTTCAGTCATCGATTGCTTGAGTCGTGTCCCATGCTTACTTAATCTAAGTATTACTTAGTGTTGTTGCGTCTGAGGATTTGGTCATGAGTTTGCAGCGACGTTTAATATTTTAATTAGTTTTCTCTTGCGTTTTACAGTTCGTTTAATGTTTGTTAAATTTTTATGAATGAGCTGTGACTGATTGAACTGTTCGTGAGGTTTAAAAATTATGACTTTATCTGCTACGCATTACAATTTGACCAGTTTAATTAAGTTATTAATTGTTCTTTCTTGTTTATTATTTAACATTTTTTATAATTAAGGAGTTATAGTTTGTTACCTCTGCGTCGCCTTGTTACATCTGCATCGGAATAGCCGTTAACAAGTTCAACATTTTCAAATAACAGTTAATGTTAAATTAACTGCAGCTGACTTGAGTGACTTAAATAAATTTTGAAATGCTGCTAATTAGCAAAAATGAACTGAATAAGATTTAGTTAATGACATTTTGGGTAGGAGGAGGATTCAGAAAATTAAATCTTTTTACTTTGTGACCGTTTGTGTAAGAAAGTGAAATTCAATGAGTTCAATGAGAAATATTGCATTTCGACTGTAATGTGTATTCTCGAGAAATTATGTCGTCACACCTAGTTAAAGGTAGTTTGGTTTAGTTTAGCTGCTTCTGCTGCAATCTTGGTGCCTCCCAGCCAGCCTATGAGCTGTGACGCCTGTTAACCTGTTAATTGTTCGTGATTGTTTTATTGATGGCTTGAATGAATTTGTACATTCCGATTTTGATTGAACATTGCTTGATAGATTGACATTGATGTGAAAATGTTATTTTTTGTGACTGTACTGCTAATTTTTTTACATTCACTACTTAAACGAGAAAAGTTGTGTTTGTTTGCATTATCAGTGATTAACTCATCATTTGTTACGCCTATGTACATCTGTGGGTCTCTCTATGCTTATAATTGTATATACAGTTGTAGGTGGAGTATTCTATAGGCTACTACCTACTATAGCTTTAACCTGCTGCTCGATACACGGGAGTAGTTTAAGCCTAGACTGATAGACCAGCAGCTCTAGAGGGTCAAGCGTGGGCTCATTCGACACCAAATTCTCATTATTATTTATTATTTCCTGGCATAATAATTACTCTAACTGCTTCTTGGCACGATAAAGCTAAAATTAGCTTTATCCTGAATATGTCGTAGGCCTCTTCTATAGGCATCTGCAGACTAACTACTGACAGCCAATCGGCGCTTTTGTTTATTTCACAACAGCGTGATTTTATGTAAATATTATGCCAGAAGTCTTCGTAGGTAATTCGCTTGTTGGTTGTCGGTAGTTCTGTACGTAGCTCAATGCGTCAGTGCGGTGACTACGCCAATGTTGTTGTGTACTGCGCCACTACGTCACAAAGACCTTAGTCTCGATCGCTGCCGAAGTTCGCAGTTTCATCATTTCTCAATCGCTCCAGCCAAGGACAAGACAAAGAAACCCTAAACTGAAATCCAACTAAAACTCTCTTTTCACACCACAAGTTAACAGAAGGTGTTTGGAATGGCGAAGAATGCGAGCGCCGTTCGATCCTTGCAGCAGGAACTGAAGGGACTGCACCAGGAACCAGTGGAGGGCTTTAAGGTCCGCCTTGTTAACGACGACGATATCTTTGTGTGGGAGGTGGCGATCTTTGGACCCCCAGATACGCTCTACGCAGGGGGATATTTCAAGGTACGACCCCCGAGAGCTCGGCGATGAATTCGATGTGTTAGGGATTGACGATTTGACTGAAGATGAGCTTTTTCCTCCTTGTACAGTATTGATCAAAATAGATATAATTTGTTCGTGATGCGCTGTTAGCCCGTAGTATGCCCATTGACTACATCCATTACTGATTATGTAATGTTCATATTTTGATTACTTTGAGTATTAACGTTTTTGAGTTAGCGCGCCTCTACCGATAGTTTAGTTTCATTATTTGTATTGTTGTATATAATGCTTGTGTAGGCTAATTTGTACTGCCGCACTTTTATTGGAGTTATTGTAATAATAGGGGCCGAGGCCGCTAAGTTTCCTAACCAAATTAGTATGCGTGCTTAAATATTTATATGCTATTTATATACCTTTTAAATAATTTACTATATTATATAATTTATAATAGCATTGCTGTATATAATTGACATAGGTCAATTATGAAATTCCTTGACTTATTGTTTTTTTAATTATGGTTTTGACAATGCTATTTGCTTTAAGGAAATTTTTGCTAGACTCTGTGTACTAGGCCTAATGATTAGGCCTACATGCCAGTTAACATTTTTTGCGGTCTTTTATTTGTGTGCAGTGTTTCAATAGTGACGATGTGTGTTTTAGGCGCTCATGAAGTTTCCCAGTGACTACCCATACTCCCCCCCAACCGTACGGTTTCTCTGTAAGATGTGGCATCCAAACGTTTACGAAGTAAGACTCAAATTAACCAGTTATTTGATTAGTGTTAGACATTAGTGATCAACGTATAAAGGTGCTAGCGCTAAAAATTAATTATGAAAGGACAGATGAAATACTGTTTGAAATTGATCTAGACATGAAAATGGGCTATTGACGTAATATCGACGTAAATCACTTTTGACTACCATCAGCATTATATGACGATAGTTTTTGTATATTAATTACATTTTTTAATGCAGTTTTTTGCTGTTATTTGAACTCATTTAAAATGCGTGATTAAAAATATGCATATAATTAAAATTAATTTCTTTCAGAGCATGTCACGTCTGCTTTTTACCTTCATGAATTTTATTGTTATTTTAAAAATTCATCGTAACTAAGAAGAAACTTCAATCATATGATTAATATAGCTCGTGCCACTAGTTTTGCTTCAGCAGGCTATTGCGTGTTTCAGAGCGGAGAAGTGTGCATATCCATTCTTCACTCGCCCATTCACGATCCACAAAGTGGAGAGCTTCCTTCGGAAAGATGGAACCCTACACAGAATGTTCGGTGTGTATATCGTGCAAGCTTCACAGTTACACCTATCATTATCTCACCCTTTCAGGCCCATATTTTGAATGAAAAGTTGTTTTTTGTTGCAAACGTTACTTGTGCAACGATCGTTATTATATTGTTTTGATTAGAAATTTGTAAGCGCCCGCGTTTGTGCGTTTTATTGTGTTTGAATTTTGGAGAAATATGCCAATTTCATTTAAATTTTAATTCAAAAAGTTTTATGTTAGCAATTAACAAAGTATAAGCAAATGTTTTCTGTGATACACACCTTTACTTCGGTGTGAAAAGGTCGTGAAATTGAAAGAATGTATAATGTATTATGAATCACGATAGTTCACCATGAATCAGAATAATTGAAATAGTGAAATCTTCTTTAATTGTCGTTCACTTGTCTCTCTAAGAGATAATACCGATGAGAATAATTTAGTAGCGATACTAACAGCTCTCTTTCTTGTCGTCTCTGAAGGACGATACTGCTGAGCATCATCTCGCTGCTCAACGAGCCGAACACTTCGTCACCGGCCAACGTTGACGCTTCCGTCATGTTCCGGCGATGGAAGGAGTCAAAGGGCGCCAACCGAGAATACGAGAGCATCGTCAGGTGTGGAAAAGAATTCGACTCGTTTGTTATACGAATATTCATCGATTATTTTGTGTTTAATAAAATTGTGATGATGCGGAGTTGTGTGTTAAAGCGTGATATTTGTTGGAAAGTTACTGGTGTTTATAGAACGTGGTGTGTGATTGAGATTTTTTCCACAAAAGTTGTTTGAATTCGTTAGCAGTTGATATTTTTCACGATCAACTATCATTTCTACATAGACGCGAATTTCAGCTGCACAATACAACTTAGGGTAACCAGCAATTTTTTGAATGACTCGTAAAATTTTATAAATATAAATTGCAGCCTGGGAGTTAGGCGTTTAAAGATGAAAAGTAATAATCCGTGAAAGTCTACAATGCGACGTATTGCGCATTAGCACTTACTATTTCACACCTTTTTATAACTTCGCACTTATCGAGCGTTAAATCTCTCATGTTTATTGTTAAGTTTTTATTTCAATTAGGTTCAATTAACTGTTTGGGTGTGTGCGCAGGAGACAAGTGACCCTGACGAGGGCGGACGCAGACAAGGATGGGGTGACGGTCCCCACCACCCTCGCAGACTATTGCATCGTCACCAAGCCCCCCTCAACCTCGGAGCAAGCGCTTGCCGACCTCGATTTCTTCGACGACGACGAATATCTCGACGATGAACCCGATGACTATGATAACGATGATGATGAAGATGAGAATAATGATGATGAGGGTGATGGGGATTCAGGCAATGGGGATTAGTGGTCCATAGGTCGCTGGATATTTTGTCGCATGGTTTGTGATAGGGGTTTGACCCTGGATTTTTATTGATGATTTTGTGACAGTGGCTGCTGGTAATAACAGGAACTTGTGGTTATATCATGGTTATGTGGCAGCTGGTTGAGGCCTTGGGGTATGGATTGTGGCCCCCAGACTGCAATCAGTGAATTATTTGATGGTTGCAGGGTTGGGGGTTCAGGGCGAAATTCATACTTTGTGCGTGTGATTTTCAATTTTGCGTTTTTGTTTGGATAAATTAGACAATTTGAGTGGCACGCATTCAGTGCATTGTTCAATGCAATTGATGTATACTTCATAATGCTCAGATATGATAATTATAGATAGATAATTTTCCTCGAGACGTAATACCTAAACAGTCCTGTTGTGTTTTAATTTTGATTATGACAATTATCTGAATTACGACAATTGGCGCATTACTGTGAGGGTGCTACAACGTCAGTAATGACGGCCAGCGGAAAAGAATAAAGAAAGAGACGACAATTATCAAACACCCATTTGAAAGAAAGCAATTTTGTGCTTGATCGAGGAACTACAATGCTAAATTTAAATATAGCTTGAATTTTCAGCACTTTCTCTGCAAAAATATACGGATTCGAGTTGCTTTAACATTGCCATTCTTATTTTGGCACTGCATTTTTATATTTGCACTGGTCTTATATGTTACTAGAGAACTGGGACTCCTCTTTTGTCTCCGTAAATAATTACCTGTAGTTGACACCAAGGTGTATACATAATATTGTTTATAGATCAAATTTTTTGTTCAAATTAGCGCCATCATGACCAAAAGTGTATCGTAGCGCGCCGTTTCTTTTATATTTTAATTATTCCTCTATTAATTATTATTGTAAATCTGTTGATTTGATTATACTAATTTTGAGTATATTTATTGTTTCGCATGCTATTTGTGTAGTTTCATTTCTGTTGAAAATAATCACCATCAGGCTAAACCTTGCTTTTTATGTTTGATGATGATGAAATCTTTTATGATATCTGCTATGCGGTAATATTTAGTAAGCTATTCTGTTTATTTTCTCAAGCATTGAGATGTTGAAGAAATTCTCTTGACCCTTTTTTGCTTGAACTAGAGACTTTTTTGTTCGAACTTGACCATTTTTTTGTTTGAACTTGACCATTTTTTACGCCTATTGCACAAAAATGATAGACCATCAAATTTTTTTAAACCTTTGTGGTACGTAACGACAAATTTTAATTAATTGGCATCGATTTATTTGGATTCATCATTCTGCAAACTTGCCTGGTACAATATTTTTCTGCAGTGTGCAGCCTCTGGTTATCTATAGCCTAATGTTGTACTATTAATGTAGAATTTTGTGTCCAATTGTATTTTGTGTTTCTATATGATGCATATAAATCATAGTATGAAATTGAATGTTCTCTGTCGGGATTTAGGAGATTCTACATCAGGGCATTAATCTTTTGTTACGCTAGAAGACCCGATTATCTGACAGACCCTAGTAATGCAAGTTTCTAAAATATTATATGATTCATGATTGTGATAACATTGTACACTGAAGCATTGTTGCGCATTGAGCTATAAGACAACGAACAAAAACTCCTCGGAAACCAGAAAGTGAGATATCATTCAAGTGCTACAACGTTTCAAAAATCATTTATTGGCATTCTATAAGGACTGACTAATATACACTGCAAAAGTTGTAAAATGCCAAATATCATAGAATTTTAGAAATTTAATATTGGTAAAGAAGAAACAGAAGTCGTGTCAAGAACTGCGTAATTTGCAAGTGTTCTCGCTTCCTTAGCAACCAATCTGCTTCAATTTTTAAGTTTTTAATTTATCAAAAAGTTTAAATTAGGTGAGATGGCGGAGGGAGTGCGCATCGACCCCCTGGCGAACCCTAAAGGGGTGCAGCGCCTGTGCGAGCTGTGTGAGAAGCCAGCGTACATACAGTGCGCACATTGCCGCGTCACGTACTACTGGTAGGTTCAATGTCGGGCAATTCTGCAGTTTTGCGGATCTAAATCCTATAACGTTTTTTCGCCTCGTCCACTTTTAGTCAATCGAGGGGAGTCAAAATCTGCAATCAGATTTTTTTTTTATTCCGTTTTTCACAAAAATTCAGAGATACAACAGGTTCTGTTCTTTACTATTTTTATGTATTTGAACTCCTATATCCGCCATTTTGCTTATGTTTCGGCACCAAGTAACCAAGTCATAGTCAATTGTGTGATAAACATTGCGTATGCTAACGATGCTAACATGCTCAAAGTTGTCATTATAATGTATAATATAATGGATTGTCATTTTTGTTTAGTAGGCCTAGCTATTTTTATAAAAGTTAGTCAGGTTATTCCAAAGCGCATGTATTTGCTCGCCCCTGCAGTGCCGCTGACCACCAGCTGGTGGACTGGGCGGGCATTCACGAGAAAATCTGTCAGCTGCTCGTCCCCCTGCGCACGCCCGTCCCTTTCTTCAGCTCAGAGGAGGAGCGCGTGCACCGCAGGCAGCAGCTCGTCATGCGCCAGGTGCGCCGTGAAGAAATAAATATTTTGACTAACCTTGTGATACAGGAAAATGGGTACGTAGATAGATTTTTTCAGTCAGTTGTAGCGAAGCATGGTCCACTAAAAGTTTCTTCATTTCAGTCCTTTTCCGTGCACCGCAGGCCAAGCAAATAACAATTTTTTTCCTTAGTAATTTTTTGAGACAAGCCCGTCAAGTTTTTCGCTGCAGATCAAGTCTATATTCCCCTGATCACAGGATTGAAAAATTACATAGCGCATAAAGGCTTTCTTCCGTTATATGCAAATGCGAAAGTGACTATATACACGTAGCCTTCGAATTGTCCATGATTACACTGAAATGTTTTACGCTGCACCATGCAGTGCTCGTCTACATGGTGTACTGTTGCTCCCTCTCTGCAGAAACACATGGTGGATCTGACGCGGACGACGAGTAAGAAGTTGTTGTTTGAGGGTCGGTGCAGGGAGGCCGTGCCCGCCGCCATGCAGTGTCTGCGCTTTACGATCGACCTGCACGGGCTGGCCAGCATCGAGCTTGTGCGTTCCTACCTCATGCTCTCTGAGGCGAGCATCGGTGAGCGTTCTGTTAACTTATGCAGTCTGGTTCTGTGTAAGTGAGCTGCACGGGGAACCGCTCGCCTTTCTTTAGCTGCCTTGACGACTCGCCCGGGGAGCTCTGGGCTGCAAGTCTATTCTTTGTTCCCCATTTGTTCCTCTTTCTTTAAGTTATGATTGTGTTAAAACTTTAAATACTTTTCAAACCCTTGTTAGACGTTTGCTTTATTTGGTATTTTACGCTAATATTGGAACGAACCGCAGTACAGATAATTAGCGCTCATTCCGTTTGGTGATGCAAACTTGAACAAATTTTGATTATATTTAGCATCATTATTGATGAACTATGAAATCAGTTTGTAAGGATAAGATATTAAGAGATTACTGTTCAAATGCGCCTTTTTTAGATATTTAGTTTTGCTACTTTTTTAAAACGTTTGGATGACTGTTGGTCAGGTATGGGTCGGTTCAAACAGGCGCAGGAGTACCTGTCTCAGGCCGAGTGGACCGTCGACAAGACCAAGGATTGTCCTAACTCTATCCGCCACATGGTCAACCGTAGTCTCGGCCTGCTTCACATCGCAAAGGGCGACTTTGAACGAGCGCTGCGCGAACTGGCCACCGACGTACGGCCTGCTGGATAGTTGTTCGTTTATACAATACCTTTGTTGTCGTTTTGCTTTTTTAATTATGTGCATAATGGGTACGGATCAAAATACAATTTAAAGCAGTGCAACTCAATGAAGGAATAAAGTTCAACAAAAATATATGTGTCTCAGAAAGGACTTTAGAACATACCTAATCCCTATAGTACATGAATATAGCCTATCAGTTCGAACGATCGATTTGAACTCTGGATCAATATTATGTATAATATATATTGTAGGCAACATACAACGTTAAAACGATTCATTTTATTATTAGCGTCCTTTTACCGAGATTCCTGTCACAGAATTCATTGGCAGAATTAATCATTTATGTATTCGCTTAGAGTATATATGAGTCACTACTGTACTTACTGATTTTTGCAAATAGTTACTATGGGTGTAGTTAAGTACTTAAATAAATGACGTAATACGTATGTTCTGGCGGATAAATTTGATTAGATGTCTTGCATTGATATATTGCATGCTGACTGTCTGTCAGATCTACTTGGCCTCTGAAGAGTATGGGACCCATGCCATACAGACATCTGGTGGTTACTTCCACATGGCCAATGTGTTCTACCAACAAGGCAATGCGCCCACCGCTAACTCGCTCTATGAACAGGTGAGAGCGACTGAATCCAAGTAGTTGTGCATTTATTGATTGCACCCATCAATATATGGCTTCTTACTGATTTTATAGCAGCTAACAGTAATGGACAGTTAACAGTAGGATTCAGGAAGGCTGCTAAACACACAAGTGTCGTTAGCTGTCAACCCCATGCCAGATAATTATTTATTTGATTGACGTTAGGAAGGGCATCCGGCCATAAAAACTCGGCTCCTTATGAGCGCTTACATCTAAACCGGTGTGAAAACAGATTAACAGATTAGACGACAAAAAGGCGGTTAGTTAGGTTTAACAGTAATGGATATATTAGCAAAATTGCTATTTAAATGATATGGATTATTTTGCAATGGGAATGAGTTGTACAACGAAAATGCACACTTATTTTAATGCTAGTTTGTTTTTAAATAGTGTGTAGATTAATGTACACAATATTCAGTAGTTGTGGCTGTGTTGGATGTGAGAGCTGTTGGGCGCAGGTGACGGACATATGGCACAACTACCTGTCTTGTCTGGTGAGAGCGAGGCTTGAGAGCCCCAAGGTCATCTCTGCCCTCAGCGCACTCCCTATCGAATCTGCCGACGGAGTGAACGACATTGGTAAACAACGTACCGCTGAACTTTGCGTATAATTATTGGTAACGAGATTCGTGGATGTTGTTGCCATGTCCTGTTGAATTAGAATTAGCCAATCCGCAAAATTGCAATCTGTCTCTACAGACATGACTTAGATGAAAGAGACGTCACTTCTCGTCCTCATCTTTGAAACGATAATTGTATTTTAATGATGTCGAGTTTATTATTGTAGGACTGCTATTGGTCGCATGTTAAAGTACGTAGATTTAGTTGTTGCATTGCGGATTTGTGTGTTAATTTATAATTTAACGCCGTAGACTTAAAAGCAAAAATTGATTTAATTATCTTCATGGGAATTAAATTTTCAATACCACCGCTGCGAGTCGGGAAACAAAGAATTGATCCGCGGCTCAGAGCTCCCCGGGCGAGTCGTAAGAGGTGAGGGGGGGGAGACTTAAGAGGGAGGAGCGGTTCCGTGCTTGGTAAAGCCGAGGCCGAGACACAGAACCGGACTGTAATAGTCTTCGTTACTACACACGGTCCTTAAACTCCTATTCCCCCCCCTAAATTTTGTATTTATTACGTCTTTGAAATTTTTGCAATAGTTTGAATCATCTGGCGGATTTTGTTACTGCACTCGGTCCTTACTACAATCCAGCTTGAAGTTAGTTTCCGTTGCACAGACGAGGCGCAGCAAGCCGAGGCTGTGCTCGTGCTCAACACGATCTACGAGCGCAGAGCGAGTCACGGCTGCAAGATGGAGTGTGTGGCCAAGGTGGCGCATGCAGCGGCCATGCTCTACTACCTGCTGCACGACATCGACAAGGTCTGACAGCTAAAGAAGAAGTTTTTCAGCTTCTTCAGAATTATCATACAATAGGCCATTGTCGTACGCTCATACATTATGCGAATTGGCCTGTAAAAGCCTAAATTATCGTACATTGACAAACCCTAAGCAGAATCCAGTCGCAACAGTATAATGGTGGAGAATATTTATATTTTGATTTGTTTTATTGTCGTGTTTCAGGCGAAAGAGTTCGGGAGGCGAGCCGTTGGAGCAAGCGCTGGCATACAGGATGAAGACTTTTCGCGATCCATCGTTGACTTTCTCAAAGTCTGCGAAAACGTTAAAGTATCGATCGAATAAGTGATCGCCGAGGTGCAGTTGTATTGTAAAAAGGAGCGACATCGCTTGATATGACGTCATTGTTACTATCAGTAAATACCAGAGTCTGGCGGTATGGCTCTTAAGGATTTTGTCAATTGTTAATGAAATGTTTGAAGAAGATATTTTAGATGAATATCCACTAATTGAGGCTTGAGTTGTATCAGAAGTAATCTGATCTCTAGAATTTTGATGACAGAAATCTGTTCTTGGAAACTATGATAGTGGATTGAGAAGGTGCAATTGTCGACGTGTGTGCTTGATTTTGCAGCGTTGTACTCTTATGTTTACTGACTTTGCAATCGAAGTATTTTATATTGTATTATATTATTTAATATTTTTTATATTTTATGATTGGCTGTTTTTTTATGTAATTTAGCATTGAACTTTGTACAATGAAAATGGCTCTGGCATGGGACAATAATTTTATTATTGTATGAATTCATATCGTTTTATATAAGATTATTAAAAGAGTTTGTTACACTGGGGTATAAAGCACTATATCGAGCACTGTGGTTCAAAGCACTTTTCAATCAGGATCACACAGTACCACTATGTATGTATGTATGTATATTGCACTTTTAACGCACCAAGAATATGTCATGCAAACGGAGATGGAAAAACATC